>PVJH01002581.1:98972-164585 GCA_004026705.1 Nesogale talazaci | reverse complement strand
CAGTGTGTCCCCCAAACTCCCCTTGTTTCCTAAAGGGGGAGATATTTAATGACTAATTTTATAGAATGAAATCAGCCAACACTAGCTCACAAAAGCTTTTTTCTTTTGTATTGTAAAAACAATACAAAAATTCCCTAGCCATTTTAGAAATGTGCTATATTTCTAGCGGTTGGTGACTTCATATTCATAGCAGTTTAGTCTGCTTTGGTCGAGGGCTAATTATGGTTTCTGAATGCTCTTGCTAAAAGTCAGCCTAGAATTAGAGTTTAATATAGTCAGCACCGGAAGTCTCGGGTGGTTAAAATCATTAGCATGACTGACTGTTAACCGAAAGGCTGGAAATCCATGTCCACCTAGAATGTGTGAGGTTGGGTTGTCTAGAGAAGCAACACTCACATATGTATATGAAAGAACTCTATATCAAGAAGTAATTGTAGCTCGAGAAGGCATTTCTGGGGCTGAGCCCCGGTGGCGTAAGTAGTTGAGTGCGGAACTACAGCCCGCGGGCTCGGTGGTTCGAATCCAGTGGCGACTCTCAGGAGCAGCGTTGGATAGCTCCCACGAACACCAGAGGGCAGTGATGCGCCGCCTCTCCCCCCAAAAAAGAAGGCATTTCTTCTCAGTCCAGCTTAAGCTCCTGGTCAGATGCTAGCTGGACCTCCCTTCAGCCTCTCAGCCTCCCATAGCTGCAAGCAGATAGTAAAATTGAAGCAGGCTGCAGAGAGATCCCAGGAGGATAGGGGCAGGGGCAGGTGGATCCCAGGTGGGTGGAAACACAGCAGGGTGCAGACAAGCAGGAAGGGAAAGAGGCAGAAAGGCAAGGGAAGTTCCCAGTTTCTTACTTATAAAATGGCTACACCCACCAGAAGGCACCAGTAGGATGTGATCTGAATGACGAGTTGAACTGCACTCCTCCCCAGAAGTGTCTAGCACCCAGAGGCAGCTCAGAAGGCATTCGGGTGATCTATTTTTTTTTTTTAGGCATCACTGCCCTCAGGTGGTGGGAGTAGGAGGCCCAGCCTTTGCTCCTGTGAGCGGAAATTGAACCTCCATCCCAGTGGGCCGCAGTCCCGCGCACAACCACTACACCACCGGGGCTCAGCCCGGGTGATCTACTTTTGAGAACTGCATAAAGCACAGTCCTGCTTCACACTGCCCCATAGGGGCCACCAGGAGCTCAAGTCACGTCCACAGCAATTGGCTGTCTTCTATCCCCACCCATCCAAAAGTCCGGTGTGGTTCTTTTTGTTTGTTTCTTCACAAGGGAAAGAACCAAAAAGGATTGTCCAGTGGATGACTTCTTGTTTTTGTTTTTGTTTTTTTAGGCATCACTGCCCTGGTGGTGGGAGTAGGAGGGTATGACTTCTTAAGAGCAGACGATATCAATGATTTCACCCCATCTGAGATGAAAGAGTTGTTTCTTTGAAGATATTTTTTGGGGTTTTTTTTTAGGCATCACTGCCCTCAGGATGTGGGAGTAGGAGGCCCAACCGTTGCTCCTGTGGAGCTAGAATTGAACCTCCATCCCAGTGGGCCACAGTCCCGCGCACAACCACTATGCCACTGGGGCTCAGCCTCTTTGAAGATATTTTAAAGATTCCAATGATTCTAAATGCTTTACTACTAGAAAGTCCCATAAAGTTAGAGTTTTCTAGTAATGTGAGGGTGGAATCCAGAGCCAGCCTGCCCTTTCTAATCTTTTCTCAATGAATCTCAAGATAGTTTTGAGCAGTCAGTCTAATCGCAACTTCAATTCTCCCATCAGTCAATGACGACTAGCTAGGTAATCCAGTAAGTAGTTTGGGGTCTAAGGTTTTATTATTTGGATACACTGGTTCTAGTCTAAGAAATGTCTTGGCCACCCGATCTCATGATTCAATTTGTTTGTTTTAAACAATAACAGGTGTGTCAGTCCAGGTAAACTAGAGAAACAAACTCATAGACACGCATATGGATATAAGGGAATGGTTTATATACGAAAGGAATGGAACACTGAGAAAGCATCCCAACCCAGTCCAGTTCAAAGTCATAAGTCCGATGTTAACCCATATGCCCAATACCAGTCTATAAAGTCTCCTTCCGACTCACGAAGTCACAGGTCAGTGGGTGCAGAATCCCAGCGCTGGCAGGGGTCTCCCCATGGCTCCTCGCTTCCAGGGCTCAGGGTCCATCAACAGCATCCCGTGGTAGCAGAACCAACTCAGTGATGGCAGGGGTCTCCACGTGACCGCTCCAGCTTCAGAGGTCTGGCTCCATCAGGGCAAAGTCATGTGACATCTCCTGCGGCTCCTCAGACGCTGCCATCTTGTCTTGTCCGTGACTCATCGTCTCTGAGACTAACTCCCAAAAACTGGGAAGAAAGCTTCTCATCTTCACAAGGGAAAAATCATGAGATTTCCCAGAAATCTCAGGAAAAAGCCAAGCCCACACGGAGGCCTCATTGGCTACTCAATGGCTATCTCCAGCTTAACAGGCTAGACTCCACCCCTACATCTCAATCATGAAATTAACATAAGCACATGTCCCAACAGGGTTACATTTATGTCTGGTATTTTAGACTCTGCATATCATCATAGTGAGGTATTAGATCACCCAGTATTAATGATAAATTGAGTAAAATACATAGCTAATTTGAATAAGTACTTGCTCATGAAGCAAGTGTGGTTGCTTCAATCCAAGTATTAGACTATTTCAAACTCTTCTGTAGTCTATCTCTCATTGTCTACAGTGAAAAGCTAGCTGGCCATTCAAATATATACTGTAACTTTAAAAGTTTCATTTTTGTTTGAAATACATCATTTTAATGGTATTATGGCTATGCATTTCAGGGAGGGATAGACCTTTAAAGACATCTACATTATGATATTTATGGATAAGGGATGCCCAGGAATCAAACCAACTTGATGTCAGATCTGGACTGCAGCGACCTGCTGTGTCACATTGGAGCCTTTACATGTCTGTGCCTTTTTTTTTTTTTTTTGTTTTAGAGCATCACTGCCCTGGTGGTGGGAGCAGGAGGCCCATCCTTTGCCCCTGTGGAGCTGAAATTGAACCTCCATCCCAGTGGGCCGCAGTCCCGAGCACAACCACTGTGCCACCAGGGCTCAGCCATGTCTGTGTCTTTATAAGTGTTCTCCATCCCAATGGAGATGTGTGGAGGAAACAAAGACATCAACCACTTAGGAAGAACCCTGTAAATGCTAGCAGCAATGATTACTGTTACCATTATATATAGATATATTTTGGAGGGGTGGGCATCACTGCTCTCCGGTGGCAGGAGTAGGAGGCCCAGCCCCACTGCTGGAATTGAACCTCCGTCCCAGTGGGCTGCAGTCCTGAGCACAACCACTACGCCACCGGGGCTCAGCCCTACTGTTACCATTATTGGAGATAAACTTAGAAGGCTGTTTTAAAGAGCAGAGCTTTACTAGATCTAATGTGCACGTGAATACTCCGGGGACCTAGTTACAGAGCAGGTTCTGGTTCAGTAGAACATGAGTAGGACCTGAGGTTCTATGTTGCTAACAAACTTCCACGTGATACTCACATCTCTGGATCATACACCAAGAATATGCAAAAGACAAGAATGCAAATTTTGGCATTACCAGCTGTAGCCTGGACTCCTGGTTCCATGACACGCTTATGATAATGGCCTTGGAGGTGTTAAGCTACTTCATCTCTGAAATGAAGATAATGCTATGTATTCTAACCAAATACATCTTTACTTAATAACATGCTAAACCACTATCTGGCATATTGAATTTAAGGTCATTTTTTACCTATTCAAATGTTGACTGATCCATATGGTATGGGAGGCTGTGAGCGTTTCCTGAAAGAGCAGAACATTCCAATTTTCTTTGAAAGCTTCTAGAATGCTGCATTATGAAATGAACTTCAACGCTGGTTTAAAGTTTCACATTGCTAAGCATCATAGTTCACCTTTTCTCAGGTTGATACCTTAAAAAATGCCTTTAAACTATAAGTAATCTATAAAGACAGTTATAAGGGTTTTTTGGGTTTTTTTTAAAGTTCTCTTGGCATTGCAGAGCAAGCAGGTCAATTCACTCTGGCTGCTGTGGGAACAGGTTGGGGAAATATGGAACTGGAGTAGAAATAGGCATGATGTCTGCAGAGGTAGATAACCGAGAAAAGAAGCTGTCCCATCAAGCCTTTTATTTTACACATTTACATTATGTAAAAATTTATGAACCCCGTCCCCAATAAAATGATTTTTTTTTAAAAAGTAGGGGGAGGACTGAGCCCTGGTGGCGTAAGTGGTTGAGTGCGGGACTGCAGCCCGCGGGCTTGGCGGTTCAAATCCAGTGGCAGCTCTCAGGAGCAGCGCTGGGTAGCACCCACGACCACCAGAGGCAGTGACGCCCCTCCAAAAAAATTGTAAAGAAAAAAAGGAGGGGGAAGGAGGAGCTTATTTATACCAAGGGCTCCAATAGAAAATATTTGGAAATGAAGATGTCAACATGTGTACAAATATGCTTGATACAAATGATATATTGAATGTTTTGTGGGCAGCACTGCCCTGGTGAGAGTAGGAAGCCCAGCCTTGCTGCTGGAGAGCTGCTGCTGGATTTGAACCACCAACCCAGTGGGCTGCAGTCCCACACTCAACCACTACGCCACCGGGGCTCAGCGATATATTGAATGTTATAAGAGCTGTTAGAACTCCCAATAAAATCATTGGAGAAAAAAAGGAAGAAAAGAAGTTAATAAAAACAAAACCAAAAAATTACGAACCCCATCATCTTTCCCATCTCTGAATTATTTGCAAGCATATCTAAGATATACTTACTTCATCCATAAATATCATGATGTATATGTCTTTAAAAGGACTTTTTAGATGTCGTTATTATGCACCACCATAATATTAAAATAATGTATTTCAAACAAAAATTAAATTTCAAAAGTTACAGCATGTCTTTCAATGGCCATCCAGCTTTTACTGTAGACAATGAGATATATACTTGAGAAGAGTTTGAAATAGTCTAACACTTGGATCAAAGTAACTACACTTGTTCCCTGAGCATTGCTGTTATCAAAGACAAAAGGGCAATCCAGGTCTTATCTGCAGGATTCATGCTCTCAGCATCCTTCCTTTCCCTCCGACTGGTTCAGCCAACTCTAGGTGTTAATTGCACCCTCACCATTGTCCTCTGCACTCCCAGCCTTCCCTGCTTCATTCTCTCTCCTGAAAGAAAGCAGCCGCTTTCAAGTGTTGCCAGGAGCGGGCCACATTGGAAGCTGATGCGAGTTCTAAGCTCTTCCAAAGAATTTAGAGTTCTAAGATCCCATAAAACATTGGAGGTGGAAGAGATTTTATAACTCAGCCCCGAATACTAGATGTGTCCACGCAGGGGCAGGAGATCCAGGTGCCTGGATCTGCCTCACAATGATTTGAAAAGTAAAAGAGAATGAAATCATTGTATTGTCTACCCTGACCTTTCCACGGTGCTCAAATTTCAGTTTTTATTTTACAACATGTGGTTATTCTAACTTCCTTTAAAGAGTCGAATCTCATTTTCTGTGAACACTCAAATACATATGATTTGAGCCAAAAGAGTTATGAAAGGAGATAAAAGCTTTTGTTCACAAAAATTTATTTCATTGATATATTTTTTGAATGCCTACACACACACACACACACACACATGCACGCACGCAAGGGTAAGTCAAGAAGTCTTGCTGCTCAGATTCCAGTTCATACATGTGCGAATTTATTCCTTACAAAAAGTGCATTAAAATGTTTCTGCAGGGGGTGGGAGCCTACAGACAAGTCTCCTCAGTAATATCACTTGTCTAAGTCTCATTAAACCCAAACCAAATTCAGCCCACTGCCATTGAGTGGACTAGTAACCCCAATACTAGGGCGTATGAAGACTGTAAATCTTTCCTGGAGTAGACAGCTTCTGCATACTCCCAAGGAATGGATGGTGGGCTTGAATCACCCACCTTGCAGCTGTCAGCCCAATGTCAAACTCATGGTGCTACCAGGCTTCTTGAGGTCTCATTAGGTCACCCCTGAAAAGCACCCAATCAAAACAGCACTTCCAGAGGAATATGCTGGGTTAATTATATTTAAGGCAAGGAAGTCAGCTTAGAACAGTGGTTCTTAACCTTCCCAATGCTGTGACTATTTAATATAGTTCTCCATGTGGTGATGATCCCTCCCCCCCAACCATAAGATTATTTTCATTGCTGCTTCATAACTGCAACTTTGCTAGAGCTATGAATCGGGCGACCCCTGTGAAAGGGTCATTCAACCTACAAAGGGGACATGACCCTCAGGTGGAGAATCAGCGGCCTATAAGGTTACGGCCATTGGTTTTTTATTTTTATTTTTTTGATTGGAATTTCAAAGGGATGATCTAGATACATTTTCTCAAAGGACGCACAACAGGTCTGAGGACAAATTATGAAGAAGTCTTAAGAAAATTGAAACTGTGTTGGTGAGGAAAAGGCCAGGAAATTAGCGATAAGGGATTTTCTTTGCACCACCACAACCCTTGATCGTTCTTGGCGGGCGGTAAGGACTGTCCGCGGGAATTTCATTAGGAAAACTGGAGGCTCTCCTATAACTCTGATTTTGCCCCTTCAGATTTCCTTTTGTTCCCCCCAACTCAAAGAACCTTGAAAGGAACATGATTTGAGTCTCGTGAAGACTCCAAAGCTGTTGTTTTTTTTTTAATGGGGTATAGGCCAAAGCGCTCAGATCAATTTGAAGAAGGATCAGAGATAACAAAATGCCATCATCAGAAGTATATACAGGGCTGAGCCCCGGTGACGTAGTGGTTGTGCGCGGGACTGCGGCCCACTGGGACGGAGGTTCAATTCCAGCAGTGGGGCTGGGCCTCCTACTCCCACCACTGGAGAGCAGTGATGCCCCCCCACCAAAAAAGAAGAAGTATATACACCTAGATGGAGGATATATCAAGAAACAGTAGCTTCACAGTTTGGCATTTTTGTTTGATAAGGGCTTCTATACTTTCTAGTAATATCTTTTGATATATATGTATCATAAAGTATATGTACATATATACTAATGCTTTCAGTGCAACTTGAACTCAAGGCAAGTAAAATTTTGCTTAAGATCATTCAACAGGGCTGAGCCCCGGTGGCGTAGTGGTTGTGCGCGGAACTGCGGCCCACTGGGACGGAGGTTCAATTCCAGCAGTGGGGCTGGGCCTCCTACTCCCACCACCGGAGAGCAGTGATGCCCAAAAAACTAAAAAAAAAAAGATCATTCAACAGGGGTTGCAGCCATACCTTGACAGGGAACTGCCAGAAGTTAAGCCAGATCCATAAGAGGATGTGGAACAAGTGGTATGATGGCTGATGTCAGGTGGATCTGCTCTCAAAGCAGAGACTACCGGAAAGCTGTTTACTTGTGTCTCATTGAGTATGCAAAGGCACTTGACTGTGTGGACCATAGTACACTGAGGATCACCTTGAGAAGAATGGGACTTCTGGAACACTTCATTGTGCCCATTCACAACTTGTACATGGATCAAGAGGCAGTTGTACAAACAAAACAAGGGCATATTGCAGGGTTTAAAATCAAGAAGGGTCAAAAAATCAGTTAGGGTCTGCGTCAGCGATGTATCCTCTCACCATACTGAATTCAGTCTACATGCTGAGAAAATCATCAGAGAAACTGGATTCTATAAAAAGGCGTGTGGCATCAGGATTGGAGGACGTTTGATTAACCTGCCGTGTGCAGATGACCCCGCCTCGCTTGCAGAAAGTGAGGAGGACTTTAAGCACTTGCTAAGGAAGTTCAAGGGTCACAGCCTTTAGTATGGATTGAAACTCAACATTAGGAAAGCCAAAATCCTCACAACTGAACCAAACAATAACCTCATGATAAATGGAGAAAAGATTGAAGTTGACAAAGAGTTTGTCTTCCTTGGATCCATAATCAGTATTCATGGGAGCCGTGGTCAAGAGATTGAGTGATGCCTTAGTAAATCTTCTGTACAAGGCCTGTTTAGACTAGTGTTCCTTTGAGGATTAAGGTGCATCTGGCCCAAGTCACGGTATTCTCCACAGTATCATATGCATGTGAAAGTTGGACCTTGAATAAGGAAGACCATCGAAGAACGGATGCATTTGAATTGTGGTGCCGGAAAAGATATCAAAAGTTCCGCCCAAACCAATCTGTATTGGAAGAAGTAAAGCCAGAGTGCTCTTTAGAGGCAAGGATGGCAAGACTTGTCTTATGAGCTTTGGGCATATTGTCAGGAGAGATAAGTCCCTAGAGAAGGACATCCTGTTTGGCAAAGTGGAAGGGCAGCAAGAAAGACCAAGGGACATGAGGCTGCATCAATGGACCCAGACACAGGGACCACTGTAAGGAGGGCCCAGGCCGGTGCGGGGTTTCTTTATGCTGTGTGTAGGGAAAGGTGACCAGACGTCCCACTTTTTAAAATTTAACAATGTCCTGCGGCATTTTAAAATTAAAATAAATATATTACAATACTGTTTGCATTCTATGAACATTTTTGTTCCTCTATATAGACCAAATTTTTAATCAAAAACCCCACCCCCACCCCCACTCCCAGTCAATGGTGTCCCGCTTAAAATCTGGTCACTTTAGTGTAGCGTCACTGTGGATCAGAGTCAACTTGATGGCACTTACCAACAACACACACACACACACACACACACACGTGTGTGTGTGTATATATATATATACATAAGAAAATCGACTTTTAAAAGTTTCTGAATAAATCCATTATCTTTTAATTGTATATTTCCAGGAGTTTTTAAATTCCCCTTATATTTATATGAATGTGTATAAATGCATATATATTAGTTTCAATCTTTATTATAGGGTATTTCAAATAAAAATAAAGACCAATATATTTCAGTAGACACCTAATAATGTATTACACTGGCCAACACGCATTTTGGTGGCTCAAGTGTTAGGCTTGCTCCTGGGTATATCTGACCCACTGACTCCAAAAACGGGCCCGGTTTTCCCATTCCAGTTCTAGCTATTTGGGGAAAAGAGCATACGCCATATACTGCTTTTCACTCTGGCTACCCAGAAAAAAAAAAATCAAGGTATTTTAATGTAGATGGAGGTCGCTTGAGCTAGAGGAAATGCATGCTGGCTTTATTTCGTTTGTGTTGCACTAAATATGTAGTGAGATTATACTTCACGTGGCGGCGTCTTGGGATGCAAGGATACACTTGACCAGTGAAAATTACCTGAAGTTGGATTTTCCCCAGTGTCACCTCGCCTCTATGAGGAACGGACTAGCAAGCCATTCCGATCTGTTACCTTTGTGGGGGCTAAGGGCGCCTGTGCAGTGCGTCAGCGCTCGGGCGGCCTGGCGGCCGTGGATTTGACTGTTCAACACAAGGCAGCTCTGGGATCCCCCCAGCCGCTCTGCCAGGGAAAATGGCGACTGTCTGCTCTCTGCATAGAGGAGGCCCCAAGGCGAAATGCTTTTTATCTTTGGAAACTTTGCAGAGAAGAGTGTCTGGACGCCTGGCCATGGCATTTGGGGTCTTGGAGAAGTTCTTCATCATATATACTTGACATCGGGACACACACTTGCTGCAATAATGTTTCATAGCAAGACAAACAAACAACACCCTCCTCAGCCCCTAAAGTTTAGTAACTCTCTCCAGTTCTGAGCCTGTCAGCCTTTGCAGGAGCCCACAGCCTCCCTCAGTGGCGGCCAAGCGCTAAGTGTGCATCCACAGCCAGGGACCTGTGGGCCCGATGAAACTGGCTCCGGGTAGCAGTTAATCCATGGGTTCCTCCTGCTGTCCTGGCAGAGGGTGCGTGGGTGCCTCAGCCAGGATATTACCCTCGCAGAAGTCAGAAACTCCGAGAGGCCCCTCACACGGTGACTTCCACCCACATTCCAGCGGCCCCACCCCACACCCCCAGAGAGGGACATGCTCTTTTCCCTTGGGGGAGGGGCGGAGAAAGAGGAACTTGATGGGCAACATTCATGAACAAGGCCACAGCCTGCTTTGAATTCTTTCTCTTTTCTTGGGGCTAAGGCCACCGGGCCCTGGTGCGCGGGACTGCGCAGCGTGCAGATGCACAGCTGCTCAGAGTGCAGAGGAGATGCATTCTTGCTCCCATGAAGTTTGTCCCGGCAGCCCACAGAAGTAGCTCTGCTGTGCCAGCCAGGGTGGCTATGAATCACAACTGACTTGATAGCAGTGACTTTAGTTTGGGGGGGCTATGTGTGGTAGATATATAATTGTTTGTCAATTCAGGAATTAAAAGTGTAGGGGTGGAGGCTGAGCCCTGGTGGCCTAGTGGTTGTGTGGAGGACAGCGACCCACAGGGTTGACAGTTCAAATCCAGCAGCACCTCTCCAGGAGCAAGGCTAGGTTTCCTACTCCCACCAGGACAGTGATACCACAAAAAATAAAGTGTAGGGGTGGGGTCTAGTCTGTCAATCAGATCGTAGTCAATGAAGTTTCTGTGTGGGCATGGTCTTCCCCTGGGAATTCTGGGAAATCTGATACTTCCATCTTGGAGGCAGGAGACACTATCCCTCTCAGGTCTCTCCCCTGGAGACTCACTACTGACAAAGATGACTGCCCTTGAAGACTGTGCAGCTGACAAGACACATGGAGCTACCTAGGACCCTGAGCCAGACAAGCACAAGATGCAACCAGACCTCTAAAGCCGGAGAAGCCAGAGAGACCCCTGCCAGTGCTGAGATGCTTACAACGCCACTGGATCCAAAGACTGTCTACCTGCTGCTTTGTGGTCATTCTGCACTTGGCGTCATTGCACATGTTCCTTGAGTCCGAAGAGGACTTTATATAGAGATTGGTATCAGACATACGGGCTAATATCGGACTTATGACCTTGGACTGGAATGATCTGAGTTGTTTTCTCAATGTTCAATTGCTCTTGTATATAAACCTCTATCTTATAAACATATGTGTGTCCATGGGTTTGCTTCTGTACTCTATGCAGACTAACATACTACGCCTACAGAGATAGTTCACTGTCCCCTCGATGATTAGAAAACAACTATAGAGAGTGTTGACAAATGGTAATTGCCATGGGCTATGTTGTCAGCACTTTACCACAGGAAACCCGCGAGGACTGGTTCGACAAGCAGCACATCCCTCTTTGAGCATGGGGGTTGGGGGTAGCAGCAGGAAGCATCACTCAGCTGGAGTCAATTATTGCCGTTGGGGGGTTCCAATCCAGCCTCTTCTGACTCTCAACACAAGTCGCAGCTAAGGGTTTTCATGTAAATTTTCCCATTTAAAAAATGGTACCAGCTGTGTCAGTCAGGGTCATCTAGGCTATGCTGTAATAAGAAAAGAGCTCTAAAATGGCATTGGTTTAGCACACGCTGTGAAGTGAGATGCACGACAGCAGGGCTCTCTTCCACCTGGTCATTCATGGAGCCAGGCTCCCTGGATCTCGTGGTACTGCATCTCAACACGTGACCTCAAAATGAAATGCACGCACAGACTTGCGTTCCTACCAGGGTAAGTACCTCAAGACAAGCAAGCAAGTAAAATGTCCAAGCAGATCAAACAAAGCCTAAATATAGTCAAGTTCCTATCAAAGGGTTCACTTCTATGAGTACTTATTTTATACTTGAAAAATGAGATAAAGTATATTGCCCAAGATACATGGGTGTGGAGTGAACCTCCCTGCCCTTAAATTGATCAGGACTCAAGGCATGCATTACAGACTAGAACCACCCCACAGACTTGTCTTAGATGTCATCTTTACAGAAACAATTCACCAGACCTTCTTTCGGGGGTGCAGCTGGGTAGGTTCAGATAAATCACCCTTTAGGTGGCGATGTGGTTACACATTCTGTTGTCAATTTAAGTATGAAGAGTGAAGGGGGTGGCGTTTAGCCTGTTTCGTCTCTACAGTGCACAGAACTGCAATTCTATTTCATTTCAGGTCTGTTTTTCTTTTTCCTTTTATTCCCCCCGCATCACTGCCCTGGTGGGAGTAGGATGCCCAGCCTTGCTCCTGGAGAGCTATTGCTGGATTTGAACCACCAACCCTGTGGACTGCAGTCCCGCACACAACCAATGTGCAAAAGTAACAGAAAGATAGTTATGTGCTGATTGACAACCTGGGGCGGCCTTGCTAGCTGTGACTTCTGAGTGAGCAAATTCCTGTAGCTCATTTGTGGGTCCGAGAACAGGGTGCCAACCGCGGCCGTGGTCATTTCACTCTCCTGTCACGCATCTGAAAGCTGGATGATGAGTGAGGAGACCAGAGAACAGCTGATGCCTTCTGATGATGATGGTGCTGCTGAAGACTATTGAAACCAGTGGACTGCCACAAGAGCCAACACATCTAGGAATAAGCAGACCAGAATCCACCTTGGACGCCAGGGTGTCGAGGCTTCATTTCCTGTATTTGGGACACTTAGGAGGGACCAGTCTTTGGAGAAGAACATCAAGCTTGGTCAAGCAGATTGATAGCAACAGTAGAGGAAAACCTTCCATGAGATGGATTGACAAGGACTGCAATGATGGGGTAAAGCTTAGCACCAATTGTGAGAATGGCCCAGGACCAGACACTACTTTATTTTGTTGCACAGAGGGAACCAACTTGTTGGCACTTAATGACAGCAGTGTGTGACTCATGTTGATGTCACCGCTGAAAGTGTGGGCCAGATTTGACTAGGGACCAGAGTTGCATCTTGATGCACCCACCTGAGGCTGTGCTTTTCTTTGGGGCTAATCCTTGCAGTGATCACCCTGATTGCACTGGAATCTGCAAACCAGGAATCATGATGATGTCATAGGAGGAGCACTCACAGGGCTGGAGGCTGGGGGTTGGGAACATGGGGTAGGGCTTCTCTCTAAATAACTCTAAGATCTTGGATAAATCATCTTAGTGTTTTCATCTGATGGATCAGGAGAATAATATTGGGTAATTTCATGTTCCTTCCATCTCTGAGAGAGAAGAAAATAATAAGCCATTTTGTGGTCGGTACGTCACTGACATCTGTAAAAAGCTGACCACTCACATAAATATGCAACATCTAGCTGGTGTGATTGAAGAGAATGCTATATGCCACCTCCCCAGTGTCCTCCCTGGCCCTCTTATAAATCCTGCCCACAGCAGGGTGTTTTGATGGCAATGCTCTTCAGAAGGGTGTCAAAATAACGGGGCAGATTTACTCGGTGGTTAGGGACCAGTGCTGCATCTTCCTACACCAAGCCGAAGATGTGCTTTTATTTTGGTCAAATCCTTCCCTGATCACCCTGATCTGATATAGAATGAATTCTTCTGCCTCCTCACCTTAACCCCTCGGGGTCTTCGTTTCCTTATGGATAAATAGATGGGTTGGAGGCTGTTGTGAGGATTCAGTGAAACAAAATTTACAAAAGGACTCACGTAGAAGGGGTAGTGTTAGTGTTAACGGTTAACCCTCACCGCCGTTGTTTGGAAAGTGATATGAGATGTCATGATCACAACACAGATGTGATCCATGCTTCATATCCAGGAACTATCGCTTTCTTTCTTTCTTTCTTTCTTTTGAACTGTCGCTTTCAAAAGAGACACTTATTCCTTCTAACTTTGGTGTGGATGCAGAGACCGATCGATTCTTCAGGTCTCAGAAAAGTTTATAAATAAATTGAGTGTGCACAATGGACCATTAAGCTGCAATTTTTTAAGGCATTCTCCCTGACCCTCATTCCCTCTGTTGTGCCTTGTAGGTAAGACAATTAAGAAAATGAAAACCAAGAGAGAGGGGTGCTGCCTAGAAAGGGGCCAGCCAGCCCCCTGGTAGGCCACTCCCCAGCACTCAGTCCCCAAAAGAAGCTCATCTCTCAGGGACAGAGGCACAGAGTCCCATGACATGGCTCCAAGAATCCCACCTCACTAAAGAAGGAGGAGATCTTTTACCGTGGAGAGGTTTGGGCAGCTGCATTTGGGTGAGCTGAAAATTCCAGACATTTACATACATAACAGCTATGTAAAAGAGGAGAGCCTAACATGACAGTGACTTGAATAATATAAAAGTTGTTTTTCCTGGCTGAGCTCCGGTGTGTAGTGGTTGTGCGCGGGACTGTGGCCCACTGGGATGGAGGGTCAAGTCCAGCTCCACAGGGAAAAAGGCTGGGCCTCCTACTCCCACCACCAGAGGGCAATGATGCCCCCCCCCAAAAAAAAGTTGTTTTTCCCAATAAAAGAAATCTGGACATAAACAACTCCAGATGGAGAGGGTAGTTTCAGGGTGTTGCCTGGGATGTAAGCTTTCCTCTTTTGCTCTCCTCCCTAGCCTGTAGCTTCCATGCTCAAGGTCACTTCATCATCCAAGACGAATGCCAATGGCTCGTCCTGAGTCCCACATTTGTGTCAACAGTAGGAAGGAAAGAGAAGAGCCCACCCCCTCTCTTAAGGAGATGTCCCATTAGGATCCTAAATAATTCCATGTCTATTTCATTGCTCAGAGCAAATCTCCTTTCCCCAGCTAGCTCCAAGACAAAAGTTTTTTTTTTTTTTTTTTTTGGGGGGGGGGCATCACTGCTCTCCGGTGGTGGGAGTAGGAGGCCCAGCCCCACTGCTGGAATTGAACCTCCGTCCCAGTGGGCCGCAGTCCTGTGCACAACCACTACGCCACCGGGGCTCAGCCCTAAGACAAAAGTTTTCCATGTAATATTTTATCAAAACCTACTGCCATCCCAGATACATTGGAATTCTGGGACAAAGAAGGGGGAGAAGATGTTGAGAAAGGTATTTCTGCTGCCTCAGCAAAACTACAATATCCAGCCGCTGAGTGAATGCGCCAAGGGCACTACATTTATGATTTAAAGGGCTACCAGCCAAGGTCATGCTTCTTAAATGTCAATGTGCACATGAATTACTGGAGATCTTATTAAAATGCAAATTCCGATTCAGAGCAGCAGAGAAGTCAAGAGGGAATGCTGGCACGTCTCAGGGGTGCCAGTCTGTGGGCCCCACGTGAGGTAGAAAGGACCTTTTCCAATGACATTGGCGTTCTTCCAGCAGTCACTGGGAAAGAGGTGATACAGTCGCTGTAAGGCATGGTGATCCACGGGCTCGGGGATTCAGATTTGGGGAGTAGGAACTGGCTAACGGAACGTACCCCCCCCCCCCCCGAGCCGACCGCAGCACTGCTTTTCAGAATGTCTGCCTCATAAGCAACCTGCCTGCAACTCCCAGAGGAGAGCGTGCAGACTGACGAGGAGCTGGGAGAAAGTGGGCGTCGTGAGCGTCATGGTCCCGACTCGGCACGCAGCGGGCAGTGCTTCGCATGGAGGCAGGTGTACGACAGGACGTGTCCACATACACCCCTGGGGCCATCAAAGGGATCCACAGCACCTGCTGGACCACAGGAAAAAAACCAAAACAGCATGGAACGTATTTGCCCATCTCTTCCCAACCCAAGTTCTGCTCCTGCTTAGTCTCATGGACTTCCACAGATCACCCTGGAAAGGAGGACCACTTTCTTGTTGGATGAGGGGCCCACATTTCCAACAACTCTCCATTTTGATTAGTTACGCCAGCGCCACTGGGCCAAATGTTCAGACATCTGAGCTACGTCTACATTTTAACCATTAAACAAATTTATAATTACCATATTGTCTATGGCATCTTCAATCCCGTATTACGTAGACTGATAGCTGCTAGGGGCCAGTTATAAGATAAGTTACTTTGGTTCTTGTTTTGATTTTAAAAACATTTATTTTAATTTATAATTAATTGGGAGTTAATGCATGTATCACACCATTCTGTAGTTCAATCATGTCGAGCTGTTTTTTTTACAATTTCTACTTCAGTTTCCAAACATTCTTTTTCTTCCTGGATTCCTTGACATCCCCCCTTTTACCCCACCTCCCATCACTATATTCCCCACACACCCCCAAACCCCACCCTCCCAATTCTTATTCCACTTGCTGTCTCTATAGGTTCAGCAATCCTGAGTCTCATGTACTGAAAGACAGAAAGACATGTGACACAGCTTCAAGAGGGTGACCTGCATTAACATAACACCTGAGATAAACCCTAATGCAAACAAACAAAAACACAGAAAATGTTGAAAACTAGATCAGGTGCAGCACGCATCAGAGACTGGCAGCTTTCAGGGTTCAAGCCATGTTTATCCCTTTGATTTTCTCTACTCATCTGTCCAGACACTCTGTTTTGACTTAAAATTCTTTTTTCTTTTTGGTTTTTGGGGCATCGCTGCCCTCTGGTGGTGGGAGTAGGAGGCCCAGTCTTGCTGCTGGAGTTGAACCTCCAACCCAGTGGGCTGCAGTCCCGCACCCAACCACTATGCCACTGGGGCTCAGACACTTTAAAATCCTTTTTTCATTGTGGTGATATAAATGTAAAAACATATTAGCCATCCTTGCATGTGTAATCCAGTGACATGAACCACATTCATGAAGGTGTGCAACACTTTTAGCAGCTGAAGTTACACCCCTCCATCATCACCTCTCTCCCCAGTTAACCACTAATGAACTCTGGCTTCTAGATATTTGCCTGGCAATGTTTTTTTTTTTAAAGGCATCACTGCCCTCTGGTGGTGGGAGTAGGAGGCCCAGCCTTTGCTCCTGTGAGCTGGAATTGAACCTCCATCCCAGTGGGCCGCAGTCCCGCGCACAACCACTACGCCACCGGGGCTCAGCCAGCAATAGTTTTTTTTTTAATCATTTAATTAGGGTTCATACAACTCTTACCACAATCCATCCACCCATCCCTTGTGTCAAGCACATTTGCACATTTGTTGCCATCACCATTCTCAAAACATTTTCTTTCTACTTGAATCCCCAGTATCAGTTTCTCATTTTTCCCTTCCCTCCCTCCCCCAGATAATTTATAAATCACTATTTTTTCACGTCTTACACTGACCAATGTCTCCCCTCACCCACTTTTCTGTTGAACATTCCCCAGGGAGGTTATATGTAGATCCTTGTCATCAGTACCCCCTTTCTGCCCCACCTTCCCTCCACCCTCCCAGTATCACCACTCTCACCACTGGTCCTAAAGGCTCATCTGTCCTGGATTCCATGTTTCCAGTTCCTATCTGTTCCAGTGTACATCCTCTGGCCTAGCCAGGTTAGAATTGGGATCATGATAGTGGAGGGGGAGAAGCACTTAAGAACTAGAGGAAATTTGTATGTTTCATCAGTGCTTACACTGCACCCTGACTGGCTCATCTCCTCTCCACAACCCTTCTATCAGGGGATGTCCAGATGCCTATAGAGGGGCTTTGAGTTTCCACTCTGGACTCCCCTCATTCACAGTGATATGATTTTTGGTTCTTTGATACCTGATATACTTGGCAATAGCTTTTTTTTTTTTTTTTTTTGTGGGCATCACTACCCCCGGTGGGAATAGGAGGCCTAGTCTTGCTCCTGGAGAGCTGCTGCTGGAGTTGAACCTCCAACCCTGTGGGTCACAGTCCCGCACAAAACCATTACACCACCGGGGCTCAGCCCTTGGCAATAGTTTTAATAACAATAAGTCAGAAGAGAATTATTTTAAAATGCATTTTAAAATGCAATGATTCTTAACTAAAAGAATTATTTAAGGGCTGAGCCCCGGTGGCGTAGTGGTTGTGCGCGGCACTGCGGCCCACTGGGATGGAGGTATTGTTTTAGTATATGGGCTGCCGAAGCGAGCACTAAATATTGTTTTAAAATAAATGTATTCATTTTAAAATAAAAAACATTCAGTCATGGTGGTAATTATATAACCTGTTGTCAATTTGAGTATTAAGAGTGAAGGGATGGGCTGAGCCCCAGTGGCGTAGTGGTTGTGCGCGGGACTGCGGCCCATTGGGACGGAGGTTCAATTCCAGCAGTGGGACTGGGTCTCCTACTCCCACTGCCGGAGAGCAGTGATGCCCCCCCCCCCAAAAAAAAAAGTGAAGGGGTGGAGTTTAGCCTGTAATTCAGTTCCCAGCTTGATGATCTCATCATATGGGCGAGTATCAGACTTATGGACTTGATCTGGACTAAGCGTACTCTCAATGTACTCTTGATATAAAACTCTTTCTTATACACATGAGTCTCCCTGGATTTGTTTCTCTAGTCTACCCAGATGCACACAGTTGTTAAATATCTTGGAGGCCCCTTTGGAGACAACAGCAAATCAAAGTACGTTTGAGACCTGTGGCAGTCATGTACTCTGGTGCCAGTTTGATTAACAGTGTAGGGGTGGGGTCTAGCCTGTCAATCTGGAGATAGCCAAAGAAACCTCTGTGTGGGCATGGCCTTCTCTGAGAAATTTGGGAAATCTCGTGTATTTCCCCCGGGGATGAGAGACCATGGACTCAGTCTCTTGGAGACGCTCTACTGAGAAGACAAGATGGCTGAATGTTGATAGACCCCGAATCCTAGAGGAGCTGGAGGAGAAGCCACATGGGTTTACCCTGATGAAACCAGACTTCTGGGGCCATAGAAGCCGTGTGGAGACTCCTGCCAGTGCTGGGATGCTTCTACCTCCACTGGATACACAAGATTCTGCACCCATGGCCTGTGATTGTCCTGGCATCATTGCATGTGCTTCATGAACCTGAAGAGGACTAATGGACTGGTATCGGACATATAGGCTAATACTGGACTTATGGACTTGAACTGGACGGGGTTGGAATGCTTTCTCAATGTTCCATTCCTCTTGTATATAAATCTCTCCCTTTTATATACATCTGCGTGTTTGTGAATTTGTTTCTCTAGTCTACCTGGACTAACACAAGACTTTTGAAGCCCTAGTGGCATAGTGGTTACTCACTGGGCTTTCAACCACAAGGTCACCAGGCATTCCTCAGGAGAAAAAGAGTCTAATCCTGTAAAGAGTTACAATGTCACAAACCCACAGGAGCAGCTCTCCCTGCCCTATCAGGTCACCGTGTGTCAGAATCAACAAGATGACAGTGGGTTTGGATTTCTGGTTTGGGTACCTGTGCAGATGAGGTGAAGAGCCCTGTGATGAGCCTTGGAAAGTCTGGGGACCAGACACCCACTTCCTTTCCCCATTCCCACTATGCTTTAGCGTCTGCCCTGTCCTGGGGGTCGCCATGAGTCGGCATTACCCCAATGGCAGTGAGAAGCGGTGCATGAAGCTTCCGTGGCTGCTTTGTGAGAGCAGGAGGAAGACCAAAGGCTAGGAATGGGAGACCGGGAAGATACAGGAGATCCCTGAGGACATGGCGCTGTGGATTTGTCGCGATAGTCTTGAAACACCTGTTTCCGGACTTCTTAGTCTGTGAGAAAAATAATTCCGTATGTGAGATTTACTGTGTGAGCGCCTCATTTTTCCTCCACTCTTCCCTCTTTTCTTCCCTCTGCTGTCCCCAATATTGCTACACTGTAAAATCCCAGCCGATAAAAATGAATGCTGAGGCGGATGTTGGGGAAATCCGTAACCAAAGGGCCATGGGAGAGGAAGAGCGGACTTCCAGTTGAGCTGGTAAGTTCTAGGTGGACTGGGAGGCACACGAATGGCTTCATGACTAAAAGTCATGCTCTGGGCTGGCAGTCGGCGGAGCAGCACTTCTCAAACTGCAATGCACAAGCCTATCCCTGGGGAGGATCTCCACAAAGTGCCGGGGGGCTGTCGGGCAAACCCATGCTCTAGGGACCCTGAGCGCCCCGGCACTTTCTTCCTCGGTATGCCAGAGCACAAGGCCTTGACCTTCTCTCAGGCCAATCAATACTTAGGGCTATTTTTGCGATGAGCAACATGGAAGGACGGGGTAACAGCAATGCCTCACCCAGAGAGCAAGTTGCTGATGGTCTTCTGTAAGAGCAGGGAGTTCTGCGAGCTGAAACAACCCTCCAATGTGTGCAGGACCCCTCGGGGCCTTCCGCCCAGCCCCAGGGCAGGCTGAATCACGCTCCTTCAGCATTGCTGAGCGGTGAGCAAGAAAGTCTGCTTGTCTCTAAGACAGAAGTTACACGTGCTCGGTCAGCACCAGGTTGAAAGAGAAGGTTTTGAAAATGATGATGGCAACAAATGTATAAATGTGCTTGACATAATGGATATCTGTATGGATTCTGACAAGAGTTGTGTGAGTCCCCAATGAAAACAAAACAAAAGAACGGTGACATAGCCTGAGTTAGACTGAATTGGATTCTCAGTGGTGGGATAGTAGTGGCCTGCTGGCAACTGTGACCCACATGGTTGGCAGTTGGAGACCACTAGCAGTTCCTTGGGAGAAAAGTGGGCCTTTTGCGGCTGTCAACATAGTCTCAGAAACCCCCAGGGGGTCACTGTGAGTCAGCATGTGTCCCTATGTCGATATATATTTAAAGTGTGTACAAGGTGAAGCCAATATTTAAAAAATCACTTTATTGGGGGCTCATACATCGTTTTTCACAATACATAAATACAAATATTATGCCATGCATCCTCGCATGTCTGCTACCATCATCCTTCTCCAAACACCTGCTTTTCCACTTGAGCCCTTGCCATCAGCTTCTCATCCTTTCTCCTCCCTCCTTGCTCCCCCCTCCCCCACCAACCCTTAATACTTTATAAATTATTATTGCTTTGTCATAACTTACACTGCCCGATGTCTCTCCTCGTCCACTCCTCCAATGTCTGTCCTTCCAATAGGAGGGTATGTGTAGATCCTTGTAGTGGGCTCCCCCTCTCTGTCCCACCTTCCCTCCACCTTTCCAGTAGCTCCACTCCTACTACTGTTCCCAAGGGGTTCATCTGTCCTGGGTTCCCCATACTTCCATTTCCCAGCTCTACCAGTGTGCCTCCTCCAGTCCAGCTGGATTTGTAAGGTAGAATTGGGACCATGACAGTTGAGGGAAGGAAGTGTTCAGGAACTAGAGGAAAGTTGTATGCTTCTTCACCACCTCACTGCACCTTGACTGGCCTGTCTCCTTCCCATGACTCCCCCCTAAGGGGGTGTCCAATTGTCCACAAGTGGGCCTCAGGTCCCCACTCTGCTCTCCCTCTCATTCTTGTTCTTTGATGCTTGATATCTGCTCTCTTTGGCCCCCTCATGATCACACAGGCTAGTGTTTCTTCCATGTGGGCTTTGCTGCTTCTGGCCTAGATGGCCACTTGTTCACCTTCAAGCCTTTACAATCCCAGATACTTTCTCTTTTGATGGCTGGGTGCCATCAGATTCCTCCTCTCTGTCTGCGTCTGCTCCCTTCTGTCTTCAGCGATCTTGTCAGGAGGGTGGGCACATAATGATATGGTTTTTGTTCTTTGATGCCTGATAATCTGGTTCTTTCCACACTTCATGGTTGCGGTCGCACAGGCTGGTGTGCTTCTTCTATGGTGGGCTTTGTTGTTCCTGGGCCATGTCACCATTTTAAGTCCTCAAATATTGTATCTTTTGCTAGACGGGTACCATCAGCTATCTTCACCAATCTTGCTCATCCCCCCACAAGTCTTCAATGATTGTCTCAGGAAGCAGCGCACACAGTGATACGATTTTTTCCTGTTTGATGCCTGAGGCCTGGTCCTTTTAACACCTCCTGGCCACTTCTTCCGTGTAGGCTTGGAGACTTCTCAGCTAGATGAAGCCAATATTTTTAATTCAAAATATTCAAGCATGTTATATGAACATGTTATATATATGTTATATATATGTTATATATATGAACATGTTATATATATATGTTATATATATATAGCTTATTCTCAATATGAAAACAATGTAACACATTCTATAAAGTTGTCATCTCAAAGGAGCGTTTCAATGACAAAGACATTTTAAAAATTAATTGTATGACAAGCTTGTTGACATCTATCAAATTAACTTATTCCAATTTAACGATGAGATTTTTGAAAAAGAAAAGGAAGAAGCCTGGTGGCATCGTGTTAGGTAGCGGGCTGATCTGCAAGGGCCGCAACTCCACACACCAGCTGCTCGCGGGGAGAAGACTGGACCTATCTCCTTCTACTTCTGCCAACAGTTCTGGTATCAAAACTCACACAGACAGTTCCACCCTTACTATGAATTGGCTTCAACTCGATGGCAGTTGAGTTTTGCTTTGTTTTCTGTTGTTGTTGTTAACTTGTGAGTAGGGATATTTGCTTAACAGCTGCTTCCCAGACCCTGATATGATCTGGAGTGGGACCTATGACTCTGCCTTTCTAACAAACTACCAGGCACTTCTGGTGGTCCTGGTTTTGCAGATCACATTTTGTGTAGCAATAGTCTTCAGACCTCAAGCCACAGCCTGGATTCGCTGGCATTGAGCAAGCTGCTTCACAGTTCTGGGGCTAATTTTCCTCCCGTTTAAAAAAAGAAAAAGGATGAGTCTAAAGTTATCTCCCAATTCTAAGTTAAGGATTGCAGGCTCCAATTATCATCAAGAGATGGGGTTTCCTCCCATTCCTTCAGCATCTTCAGACACAAATCATCTGGAAAGCACCAGGGATGGAAGGTGGAGGAGTTTCTCTGTGTTGAGATGCCCCATGGAGTTGTGCAGACACCGAGCAGTAAAAGCTAGCTCCAAGCTGGACCATCGTAGGGGAGTCTGCTGTTTCCTTGGCTTCACACTCTGATTGGGTGACCATGTCTTTTATTCCAAAAGGGGACATTTTCTAGAGTGAAAGGGGACACTATTCATAGATACACGGGGATGGCAGGAATATTCCAGAAGTCCTAGGTTGCCAAATTCTTCTTCTTCTTACTTCTGCCATCCAGTTCATCCTCAGACTCCTGGTGACTCTCTGACGACAGAACCAATTGCTATCAGGTTCTGCACCATCCTCATAATCCAGGAAGGACCCGAACATTGGAACCCACAATATTACTAGGGGCTGATTATCAGAAGAAGACAGCCAGATCTTTCTTCCTAGTCTGTGTTGGTTGGGAAGTTCCCCTGAAACCTGTTCAACAGCCTAGTAACACAAAACCCTACACTGAGAGACGGGTGTGGCTGAGGGTGAAACTCACTGTCCAGGAATTAAATGCCTATCTCCAGCCTGGAAAGGCAAAAATTCAACCACTGAGCAACTGGTTAATGTGCTTAGCTACCCACAGGAATAGTGGCTCAATCCACCTTGAAAACTTGCAGACAAGGTTTAGAGATCTAATTCTGAAAATCAGTCATTGAAAACTGAGTGAGTGGGGCTGAGCCCTGGTGGCGTAAGTGGTTGAGTGCAGGACTGCGGCCCGCAGGCTTGGTGGTTCAAATCCAGCGGCAGCTTTCAGGAGTAGCACTGGGTAGCGCCCACGACCACCAGAGGCAGTGATGCCCACCCCCACCCCCACCCCCACCCCCCCAAAAAAGAAAGAAAACTGAGAGAGTACACGTATTCTTTAACAGACAGGAATGGTCGTGAATTCAGGTAGCCTGATTGTTCACTACCCCAATTCTTAGGGCCCCCAAAGCCTTAGCATTCCATCAAAACTTCCCTATCTTCTCTGCATCCTCGCTGATTTCCTTCTTTCCGGAGATAGATCCTCAAACATCCGACTGTATTACCTTGAAAGCCCATCTCAGGAGAAAGATGACTAGCTCTGCCCAGGCAAAGACAACACCAAGTCCTTGCATAACTCCCTCCAACACTCCGAGATCTTGCGCAGCTGATGTGGAGGCGGATGAAAATAACCCATCACTTCAGTTTTTAAAACTGGCTCAGGAGAGAATGTTATTTTTAGGGCACAAAATTATAAGAGTTCTGAGCTGGCCTGGGGGGACACGCTTTCAGTGCTTTAAGGAAATGAAATGACCCTAACTCTTTTTTCCGAACCACTGTCCAGAGGGTGTTGTAACAGGAGATGCTTCCGTCTACTTGCAGCGAGGCTTTTAATGAGCCCTAAATACACTCAAAGAGAGCTTAAAACCACTGCTTGTGACTTTGTGGTCTCCGTAGTAAGCGGTTGCAGCCAAGCTACTTCTGACTCATGGCCACCCATGTGTATCCAGTAGCGCTGTGCTCCCCAGGGTCTCTGTGGCTTATGGTTCAGAAGATGATAGCCAGACCTTTCTCGGGGAGGCACCTCTGAACGAACTTGAACCTGTCTAACCCTTAGGTCAACAGCTGAGCATTCGCACCACTCAGGCACTCTCTTTTCTGTTGTAAATGAACTTATTACCCCTAACTATACCTTGGCTTTGTGGGGGTAAGGTGATGTCCTTCGTTTGAAAGAGCCCCAAATGGGCTGAGCCCTGGTGGCATAGTGGTTGTGCGCGGGAGTCCCACTGGGATGGAGGTTCAATTCCAGCAGTGGGGCTGGGCCTCCTACTCCCACCACCGGAGAGCAGTGATGCCCACAAAAAAAAAAAAAAAAAAAAAAAAAAGAGCCCCAAGCATGATCGAACTTAGTTTGGGTCTGTCCCCACCACCACCACTAAAGCAGACCCAAGACTGGGGTCTTAACGCAAGTCCTTTATTCAAGAGCACGGTGAGGGAGGATAAAGAAGAAGAAAACAAATTGAGCATATTTACTGAGCATCTGCTGTGGACAACTGAGACCCAATTCTCTGCATCTCTGAAAGGCCACTGGAACATACCTCAAAAGTGTTCCACGGAGGGGTGGTTTGTACAGATCCCCAGTCCTCAGAGATTGAGGGTTGTTCAGGGGAGCTTGAGGTTCAGAGGGCATTAACTCTCTGGCACTTGCTGCCCTGGGGTAGACTGAATGAAGCCCCAAGGTCAGGCCGTGTCCTGGGACAGAGAGGCACAGATTGTCCTCAGCGAGCAGAAGACATGCAGTTCCAACCACCCCCTCCGATAGCTCTCAGAGCGAATGAGGTCACCCTCTCTGTGCGGAGTCAGCACAAGTCTGGGCAGGAGATGACACCGTTAGCACTCAGCTGAACGCTGAGACGGCCGTCTTTGCAAGACATAGGGAAGAACGACCAGGAGTCAGACGCCATCATCCTGAGCTGAACAATATAGTCAATGATGTCGATGCACAATGATAGTCACGGAGTAAATCAATCCAGGAACGCACCTGGGGCCCCGGTGGGAGCCCTTGCAGACCTAGAAAAAGGTCCAAATATGCCCTCTTTCAATTTGTCTTCTGGAAAGAAAAAAAATTTTCAAAACACCGTTTTGTTTTCCTTTTTTGCTTATGAATGTGATGCGTCCTTATGATAATTGCAGAAAAAGGTTAAAAAATAGAGAGGGAACTAATACCATTCCTGGTCTTTTGCAAATCCATAAACAACACACACATTTAGAAATAGATACAAATTTTTAGATGGCATACATTTTCTGGTTAGTTGATGCTGAGCATCATACAGACATGTGAGCTGCACCGAGGACCTCTCTGCGTCCAAACTGACTGGACGGAACCTAATGACAGCGGCATTCTGTACGTAGCTCTCAGATCCTGCTTTACACACGGTGTCTCGTGGACATTTCTGTAGGTTGTTGAAGGCTCTTCAGACTTTTTCTGTCCTTTGTATCCTGTTCTATCCTATGAAGGGCCACAATCCATTTTGGTCACTCTTTTGTGTGTGGGGGGGGGCGGTTGCAGCCAAGGGGGCATCACTGCCTCTGGTGGTCGTGGGAACTACCCAGTGCTGCTCCTGAGAGCTGCCGCTGAATTTGAATCGCCAAGCCCACGGGCCGCAGACCTGCACTCAACCACTCACTGGGGCTCAGCCCTATTTTGGTCATTCTTTTACAAATTCCCAATTTTAAATTGCTGTGGTGAGCACTTTGTGGGGACCACTTGACCTCACGCGGGTCTCATCAGGACGTGTGAGATAACAGAGCCCAAAGGAAACACATCTCAGAGATTGGAGATGGAGCGAGGGTTCTTCTCCCAGGGTTGCAGAAGCGTCTCATTGATGGGGTTCGTTCCCCTGCCTCGTGAAGAGTAAGGAGGCCGGGAGCCAAGCTCATCCCGCAGGCAGATAGATTTATTAGAGAGAAGAGCCTTACAAGGGGAAGACGTGGCAGGGAGCCTAAGAAAACAGGGACCACAATCTCTCAAGAAAAGGTAAGGGAGGTTTTTTAGGAGAGTTTAGGAGGTAAGGACATTATGTTTATTAACATACAGAGGTGGAGAATTCCAGGAACTATGTCAACATGGGTAGGGTTATGGAAATTGGGTATGCCTTCAAGAGGCATTCACACATGTCATCCAACATAAAGACTTCTGGCTTGGGTGTCATCACTTACTTTGGGGCAGTTCCTATGTGCTGGACAGCTAGTCCCTCAGGGTTGTGTCCTCTTCCGGTTCAAGCAGAGGTCGCAGGTGTCTGGTCTGCTACTACTCCTATGACTAGTTTAAGCCTGTCAAGTGGGTGAATGGTACAGAGCAAAGGTATGGAACTAAAAGGCAATATTCATACTGGGCAGATAAACATATGATTCTTGCGGTGGGGGAAGAAACTTCAAGATGATGCAGGCTATCGGAACATACCACAAGTTTACCATTTAGCCAGATGTGGAGAGTGCTTGAACCCATCTGGCTTGGCTTAGGAGAATTCCTCACAGGCCTCTGAACTTGAAAAAAAAAATGGGGATGTAAGGATCCAACCTCCTTCCCAATCTTTCTTTCTAGCAGCAGTTCCCGCTGGAACTCAGTGACCTCGAGATCCCGTGCTCACGCGTGGAGCTGCGGCCAGGAGTGGCAAGGTGCAGGATCGGAGGCCTTGCGCTTAGAGCACCTCTCGGGCTCATTGCCTCCCACGCCTTCTTGCTCTTCCTCAGATAAGAAAAGTGAAGTCAGGAAGGGTGAGGTCACTGGTCGTTTCTGGCAGTCACCCACCACGTCTTCTGGGCACTCCTGTCAGCCCTGGACAAGCCTCTCTGAGAGCAGCACCTGACTTGGCCAGGCCATCAGACTCCAGACTTGGCTGTTTTTAGCACTTAAATGACATCATGACACAGAAGTCGGGCTGCCCAGCCAGAATCACTCTGTTCTGCTGCTGCTCTGGGGCCTGAAAGGTTACCTCCTTCCCTATCAGCTGACTGTACACAACAACAAAAAAACACCACCACCCCCATTTACCAGCCACCCCCACCCCCCCACTGCTGACACACACATTTAGAAGATCCATGAGGTTTGGTAGAGTGCCTAGGAGCAAAAATAATTCTTCAGGAGAAGAGGTACTAGGCCAGAGGAACCCACATTGGGAAAGGCAATGTGCTTTTGTGAGGGCTGAGACTCATGGCTTCGTGAATGGAGACTTAGACTCCCAGGGATGATGCAAAGCAGACATTGTCAGAGTCCTATCCATATTCCCCCAGTCTCATCATTCCAACCACTGCCTCCTGCAGCCTGAGGATTTTCTTTGACGACGGACGACTTGTGCCTGACCATCCCAGCGGGGAGGCTAGACAAGCATCAAGGTATTATCTTCTGGAGCTATCTTCCATGAAAGACTAATGGGCGTTGGGGTTTCCATGTCCCCGAGTCCCTAATCCTTGAGTGGGACAACTTTGATGTGTCGCTCTAAACCAGGGGTTCTCAACCTTCCTAATGCCACGTCCCTTTCATACACTTCCTCATGTTGGGGTGACCCCCAGCCATATTTTTGTTGCTCCCTCATCACAGTCATGTTGCTACTGTCATGAATTGGGAGACCCCTGTGAAAGGGTCGTCGGACTCCCAAAGGGGTCGCAGCCCACAGGTTGAGAACGGCTGCTCTAGAGCACGATTCTGCTGACACAGGTGTGGCGTCAAGAGTCTGCTGGCCTCAGTGGTGACTGTGTTTTGATTGTGTGTTGCCTGAGACTCCGGCTCGCAAAGACCTCTGGTTTGCTGAATTCTCCCCCATGTGACCTCTAAACCCACCAACTGCTCCCAGGGAGACTGATGAGGCAGGTTGCTTCTTTAAGATTTACAGCAGGGGGCTGAGCCCCGGTGGCGTAGTGGTTGTGCGCGGGACTACGGCCCACTGGGATGGAGGTCCGATTCCAGCTCCACGGAGCAAAGGCTGGGCCTCCTACTCCCACCACCTGAGGGCAGTGATGCCCCACCACCACCTAAGAATGGTGATGCCCCCCCCACCCAAAAAAAAAAAAAAGATTTACAGCAGGGGGGCTGAGCCCTGGTAGTGCAGTGGTTGTGTGCTGGACTGCAGTCCACAGGGTTGACGGTATAAATCCAGTAGCAGTTCTCCAGGAGCAAGGCTGGGCTTCCTACTCCCACCAGGGAGTGATGCCACACACACACACACACACACACACACACACACACACACAAAGATTTACAGCAGGGGGTCCTCAAACTATGGCCCATGGGCCACATGCGGCCCACCTAGGGCATTTATCTGGCCCCTCGGGTGTTTTTGCCACCACTGCCTGTCCTGTTTAGCAGCCGACTCATCCCGTGCCTGCAGTGAAATTGATCATAGTTGTTTGTTGTTTTGTTTTTTTTTAACTATAGTCCGGCCCTCCAACAGTCTGAGGGACAGTGAACTCACTGGCCCCCTGTTTAAAAAGTTTGAGGACACCTGCTTTACAGCCTCAGAAAACCCTACGGGGTGGTTCTACACTGTCATGCAAGGATGCTCTGAATGGAAATCTATTCCATGACTTGAGGTTTGGTTTGGCGGTTTGGGGTTTCCTGTTTCTCTGTTTGTCTGTCTAATTAGATATGGCCTCTGCCTGCTTTTTTATTTTTTCCCCCAAACCTGGAGACTCAAGTAGCCCGTCCCAAATTCACCCACCTTTTATTCTAGCGGACAATACTTTACCTGGTCTGGGTAACTGGTCACTGCCTGAGCTGGAGGAAAATGGAAACCCCGCCCTACAGGACATGTGAACAGCACTCCTGGTTCCGCCCTCTGTCCATTACAGGGCTCTCTTGAACTAAAGCAATTTGTGATCGAGTGGCCTTTCACCCAGTGAGAATCATTTCCCTGAAATCCCTGCTAATCTTCTTAGGTGTTAATATTTAGCGTTACCTCGTGTTACCCAGGTGCTCCCAGCTTTATCAGCAAAACCCTTTGCTTCCCTTCCCCTCTGCTTACATGTTTAGGACTTTCTGTCCATCGAAGTCACTGTGTTTCTTTCTCATTTTCGCATCACTGCTCTGGAAATCACAGTGTTTCTGTGGTCGCCAATTTGATGAAGGGCCTAGTCAGTACCTCTCAGGATTGCTATCTGCCAGAGGAGAATTAGAATTTGACTAAACGTCTATCTGCAAGTCAACAACATCTAACAACACACCAGTCAATGCACTCGTGCTTCTCAGACTTTTTTTTTTAATGGCTAATGGTTTTTTTTTTTTTAATTTTATTGGGGGCTCTTACACTACTACAACATTCAGTACATCATTTGTATCAAGCAGATTTGCACACATATTTCCACATACATTTCCCAATATTTTCCACTTGAGCCCTTGATACAAGCTCCTCTTTAAAAAACAAAAACAAAAAAAAACCTTCCCTTTTCCCCTCCCCCCCTTTTTAAAAAAATTAATCATTTTATTGGGGGGCCCCTACAACTCCCATCACAATCCCTAACAACATCAGTTGTATTCAGGCCACTTTTACACACCCATTGCCATCATCACTCTCAAAACATTCTCCCTCCCTCCAGGCCCCCATTATCAGCTCCCTATATTACCCTTTCTCCCCCCCTGCTTCTCCGACTTTTTTTTTTTTTTTTTTTTTTAGGCATCACTGCCCTGGTGATGGGAGTAGGAGGCCCAGACTTTGCTCCTGGGAGCCGGAATTGAACCTCCATCCCAGTGGGCCGCAGTCCCGCGCACAACCACTACGCCACCGGGGCTCGGCCCGCTTCTCAGACTTTTTAATGGGCAGATTCTGGCTCAGAAAGTGTATTAGTCTGGGAGACTAGAGAAACAAATTCACAAAGACTCATGTGTATATACGACAGAGGTTTACATACAAGAGCAATTGAACTTTAAGAAAACATCCCGGCTGAGCCCCGGTGGCGTAGTGGTTGTGCGCGGGACTGCGGCCCACTGGGATGGAGGTTCAATTCCGGCTCCCAGGAGCAAAGGCTGGGCCTCCTACTCCTACCAACTGAGGGCAGTGATGCCAAAAAAGAAAAAGAAAAAGAAAACATCCCAGTCCAGTTCAATCCAAGGTTTTAAGTTCAATATTAGCCCATATGTCCAATACTGATCTATAAGTCCTCTTCAGATTCACAAAGGACATGCAATGACACCAGGACAATCACAGGCCAGTGGGTGCAGAGTCTTGTGTATCCAGTGGCGGTAGAAGCATCTCAGCACTGGGAGGGGTCTCCCTGTGGCTCCTCCAGTTTCCAGGGCTCAGGGTCTATCAGCATGCTGCCATGTGTCTCATCAGCTGCGATGTCTCCCAGGGAGTGAACCGAGAGACAGTGTGTCCTGCTTCTAAGAAGGAATTACCAGAATTCTCAGAGAAGGCCATGCCCGCAGGGAGGTCTCATTGGGATATGTACAAATGTGCTCGACACAAAGGACGCATGGATGGATTTTGTGTGATAAGAAGCAAGAGACCCCAATAGAAAGATGCTGAAGCACTCTGACTCTCCGGCTCTCCCTTACCTTCTCTCCACGCCAACCACCAGACGGAGCTGGCAGAGGGACGGAAAGCCCCCAGTGGAGGCCAGAGTCTTGGTTGGTGTTGGTGGCTTGATGACTTTTCTGACTCCTAGTGATTCCCAAATTAGACTTTCTCACAGAGCTGGCCCCTCCCTGTGTCCTCCGCTCAAATACTTCAACACCTGAGAAAATAAAGGACCTGGTTAAAGTTTGTGGGAAGCCCTTTGGATGTCAGTAAACAACATTTTTCACCTGAAAAAAAGCCCCAATAAAAGTAATAAAAATTAAAAAAATAAATAACTTTTGAGACATAAAAAAACACCAAAGAACAGTCAGCCACTGACAACCTTATGGAGCATAGTTCTATTTTTTGCACAGAACACCATTGACTGAAATTGACTCCAAGACAACGGTTCTTGTCTTTTGTCAGTACTACGTATTCAGTAGCCCAGAGCTCTGTCAGTTTGTACTTCGTGTGAAGTTGCTCTGTATCTGTCAGTTTGTCGTTTCGTGGTGGTTTGTGTGTTGCTGTGATGCTGAACACAATGCCACCGCATGGCAGATACCAGCAGGGAACAGGTGTCAAGCAGAGCTTCCAGAGTACGACCACCCTAAGAAGGAGGCCACCCACTGCCGAGGAAGCGCTTTTCAATAGCAGCGGTGGGACATTTTCTGATCTAGTGCTAGGTGAGCCTGTCAGGTTGGAAGAACGGAAGAGACTCAGCCCCAAAGAGGAAGATCTTTAACAAGAGGGAGAGGTCCAGTGACTGCAACAATGGATTCCGACATCATAGCCATGTGAGGCTGACACTACCATGAGCAGTCTCTCTTTTTTTATTATTTTTTTTTTTTAGGCATCACTGCCCTGGTGGTGGGAGTAGGAGGCCCAGCCTTTGCTCCTGTGAGCGGGAATTGAACCTCCGTCCCAGTAGGCCGCAGTCCCGCGTACAACCACGACGCCACCGGGGCTCAGCCCCGAGCAGTCTCTTTCTGTTGGACAACACGCAGTCTGAAAAGTGGTTCTAGGAGTGGACTCCTCGCTCTGGCAGACTGTAAGCTACTCTGCTGCCTTGGAATGACCAAAAGCCTGGACTATGAGGTGAAAAAGTATGTTAGACCCGGTTGACTAGAGAAACAAATGCAGGGACGTTCGTGTATGTGTAAGACAGGGCTTATATCAAAGAGCAATTATATACTGAGAAAATATCCAGTCCAGATCAAGGCCATGAGTCCGACATTAGCTCATAAATCCAAGACTAGCGCATAAATTCCTCTTCAGACTCGCATAGCCACTCACAATGATGCCAAATGCAGGAAGATCACAGGCCAATGGGGAAAGTCTTGTGGCTCCGGTTGCGGTGGGAGCATCTCAGCGCTGGTGTGGGGGAGGGTGGGGATGGGCGTCTCCACATGGTTCCTCCAGTTCTTGGATTGTCTCCTACACAGAAAAGTGAAGCAGAGAGAGAGTGTGTCTCACCTCGCTGGAGAAAGAGAGGACATTCCCAGAATCATCCCACGCCCACAAGGAGACATCATCAAGCTGTGACCTGATTGGTAGGCTAGGCTCCACCCCTTCCCTCCTAATATTCTCAAGTTGACAGGAGGTGATGTAACTACCACACACAGCTATCTTCTCATCTGAACTCTTCCTTCACTGTGTGATCTTAGGTAAGTCATTTGGGGGAGGGGCATCACTGCCCTCTGGTGGGCGTGGCAGGCCCAGCCTTGCTCCTGCAGAGCTGCTGCTGGATTTGAACCGCCAACCCCGTGGGCCGCAGACCCGCACACATCCACTATGCCACCGGGGCTCAGGCCAGCCAAGTCATTTAACTTCCCTGAGCCACAGTTTGTAAAAAAGCAGGGGAGAAGCATGCTATCTACCTCCTAGAGAGGTCCAGGAACTTCTGTGAGAAAGTGTGAGTGCCAGCAGAGGGTCTGGCATACAGCTGTGAGGGGCATGTCCTGATGCCTCTGACTCAGAGGGCGACCCCACAGGACAGAGCAGAGGCTGAGAAGCATTCCTCCACAGGTTCTAACTACCGGCCTTTCCGTTAGCCTCCATGGGTTAGGCCATCACCAGGGCTCGTTGGTATGTAGTAGGCCCTCAGCAGAGCCTCACTGTTATAAAGAGGGGCTGGTGAGTCCTACGTGGGTGCCGGCTGTCTGCAGCTTTTGCATAGCCAAAGGGAGTCCAGGGCTCTGTTTTCACAGGTTCCACGTGAATCAGCACAGGACCCAGGCTGTGCTGGGCCTGCTCAGAACCACCCCGAGGCCAAGTGAAGTCATGCACTGGAATTGTGCAGATCTCTCTCATTAGCTGTCACACCCCACGGATGCTGAGATGTGGCGCATGAGACTTTTCAATTATAAAGTACAGGCGACACCTTTGCCACAGGTTCTTCTCAAGGGACACCAAAGAAACACTTTTCTCAGGTCGCAGTGCACTCTCTTCAACACTCATCAACGCTGTTCCTTTAGGCGCCTGTGTCCCATTCCTGAGCCCCTGGCTCGGCCAGACATCTTCACAGAGCAGCAAGCACCTGCAAGCCCTTTAAAGGATTCCTTCTGTTTGCTGGAACTCTCCACTGATTTCCGAAGAATGCCAGGCTGCTCCGCTGACAGGCGAGAGAGAGAGAGAGAGAGAGAGAGAGAGAGAGAGAGAGAGAGAGAGAGAGAGAGAGAGAGCTAGCCCACGGTTCTCCCCATGTGCCCACCTGCGTGGACTGTCGGAGGTAACGCCCACGGCTCTGAACGCTGGTTGATGACTCAGCAGGAGGCTCCACCAGCAAAGCCAGTTGTGCTGTGCCGAGAACACCCTTTGGCCAGCCACGTTTCCCAAGACGATGACGATGACAACAACCTAATGTATGGAATGAGTTCAAACTGCCCACCTTTCGGCTAGCCGTCAAGTGTCCATACCAACGATGGTGTATTACAGGTTTCACATTTGGGAACCAGAAGAGAAGACAGGCGAAGTTACTAGGGTTACAACTTGAAGGAAGACAAAAATAGGCACAAGAGCACCAATGTTTGGGTTTTGGTTTTGCTCAGAGCCCCCGCTCCAGCAAAGTTCCCAGCACTGCAGGGAGAGGAAGGGGAGTCGTCACTCCTGGCTCCTCCAATGTCGAATGCACACCATCTTCAAAGTGAGCTGGTTTCAGAGTAGACATGCTAAGTGCTCATATCCAAGTGTTTAACTTGCTTCTTTAAACTTGAAGTGTTTGCACCGGTTCCAGACGAGTGTTTGACTTGGCGGCTGTGGAAGGAGTTGGGACAGATTTTGGACTACAATCATGACCCATAGGGATCCTCAGGACTTCAGGATTCTACCACAGCCTAGGTTCTAGAACAGACTTAGATTTTTATCCCAGCACCTTTGGCATCCGCTTTTCACTGTGGCCATGGCCGGGGACAGGCTGGCAGCTCCAGATCCTTTCATTCTGTTGCCTTGGGTCAAAGGAATGGTTTAGGGATAACCATTCCTTTTTCATGAACGAGGTTGCCCACATTTCAACCCAACTCTGGGGTACAGGTTCTTAGGTGCTCCCTGCTGCAACCAGGAATGATCATTGAATACAAGCAGACAAGGACTCAAATGCTTCTCCTTGCAGGAGTACGATGTAAATAACACACAGTTTGTTTTTTTTTTGGGGGGGGGGCATCACTGCCCTCAGGTGGTGGGAGTAGGAGACCCAGCCTTTGCTCCATGGAGCTTGAATCGAACCTCCATCCCAGTGGGCCGCAGTCCCGCGCACAACCACTACGCCACCCGGGCTCAGCCCCAACACACAGTTTTATGATTGTCTTCCTGACCCAGGTTTTTTCTACTGGTGTCTCTAAGGATCACTTTTCAAAGGTTCACTAGAGAAATGTATGGGAATAGGTGTTCTTAAATTTAATCTTTAATATGCACTTTTATTATTTTTAGTATGTGCTTATTGTAAAGCAATCAGAAAAATCAGTAAAGAAAAAGATGCAATTAGCACATAAATGGAAGGGTATTTTTGTTGCTGTATTAGCGGAGACGTGAGCTTCATTTGGGGGCGGGGGACTGGCACTCCTCGATGATGTCCTTTAGCGGAAATTCTTCCTTTTAGAAATAGCCAACCAAAAAAAAAAAAAGAAAGAAATAGCCTACCCTGTGGAATATTCTAGTCCACTTGTGAGAACTAAAGCCCAATCTAGTCCATCTGCAGGAACCAGGGGCACAAAAGACCAAGAAGCTACTAAAAGACCAGAGCTGCCGTGACAATCACAGGAACCCATGCACCTGGGGTGTTGAGGGAACAGGGTAGGGTGAATTAGGGGAGGGGAGGGAATCTGATCAAGAAGTGACACCTTCAAAATAAGGATGGACCCATATGAGGAAGTAGGTGACCTCCTGGAAGACTGTTCAATTCCTGGTCCGCAGACCCAGGGAGGGACTCTCCGACAAAGGAATAAGATGCTTGTGAAACAGGTGCTGGATATGTGTGGCCAGTCCATCTTGCCTTCGGGGGCTTGAGTACTGATTTTGCAAAATTGATTAATAAAACCTAAAGTTGGTACAGATTGGATTTCTTGAGCATTCGTGGATATAAACACTCATGAAGCCCACTGCTAACCTCATATAGGATAAGGTGCTCCTCACCAGTTCGCTTTCTGAAGACCCATGGGGTCTTATATGACCCTCCAGTTACCAGAAGGAATTAGACGGTATCGGTGTGTCAACAATGTTTCTTACACAGTACGAAGAATTTCTACGCACCCACAGAGAAGTATACCTGTTCTCTGCTTCTCCTAGATGATCCCAATAAATAAATTACTAGAAATGAATTGATTTTGAGATTTAAAATTTGAAGGTTTAAGAAATTTCTAATACTGGCCCTGAAACCAAACCACTCTAAGAATATCCCCATCTCCTTTTTTTTGGGGGGGGGGGCATCACTGCCCTCTGGTGGGAGTGGGAGGCCTAGCGTTGCTCCTGGAGAGCTGCTGCTGGATTTGAACCACCAAGCCAGTGGGCTGCAGCCCCACACTCAACCACTTAGCCACCAGGGCTCAGCCCCCAATAAAAAAATTTTAAAGAAAATTTAAATAAAAAAAATTTTTTTTAAAGAATTTCAACAAAGCACACACCAATTTAACAGTTCCTAAATGGACAATTTTTTTTGGGGGGGGGGGGTGCATCACTGCTCTCCGGTGGTGGGAGTAGGTGGCCCAGCCCCACTGCTGGAATTGAACATCCATCCCAGTGGGCCGCAGTCCCGTGCACAACCACTACGCCACCGGGGCTCAGCCCCCTAAATGGACAACCTAAAGACATTGATGACATCCTTCTAGTTGTACACCCATTCCCACCCTGCTTTTCTGAATTGTCCCGCCCTCATTGACATAAACTCACTGACACCTAAGGTTCTGGTCTAATCTTTCCAGGCCCAAGTGTCACTTTGATCCAAGATCAGTCACTACCATCAAGTCAATCCAAACTCATGGCCACCCTATAGGGTAGGGTAGAATTAACCCTCTGGGTTTCTGAGACTATCAATCTTTATTGGGGGGGGGGCATCACTGCCCTGGTGGTCGTGGGAACTACCCAGTCTTGCTTCTGGAGAGCTGCTGCTGGATTTGAACCACCAAGTCTGTGGGCCGCAGCCCACACTCAACCACTACGCCCCCAGGGCTCAGCCAGAGACTATCAATCTTCACAGGGAAAGAAAATCTCTTTCTTCTCCTGTAGTGTAGTTAGTGGATTTGAACTGCTGACTTTGTGGTGAGCAGCCCAATTTATAACCCATGAAGACATCAGGGATCACTGATTCCATATAGATCCTTCTTAAAAGATGATGATTGAGCCTCAAGGCAGTTTTTCCTTCTTTTTTTTTTCACTAGTTTAAACTATTGCTTGCTTTTAAAACAATTTCAGGGACTATTTCTGATGTAGGATTTAAAGATTATTTCAGGGCAATAATTTCAGGGATTTGTCCCACTCTTATGACTCCCAAAGACCTGGAGTCCAGGAGTCTTTAACATCCTGTTCTGCTTTTCCCCCATTTTGATCAGGATTCTTCTACACAATCTTTGATCACAATATTCTGACTTACCTGTCACGTGCTCCCTCTGGATTACATGTTTAGAAAAGATGAAGGGGCAAAGATGAAAGTGGTCAGATAAGAAAAGGGGGATATGAATCAAATAATCCAGGTGAGAAATTCTGGATCAGAATGCTTGCAGCAGAAGTGGTCAAAAATGGTTGTACCTGTGTAGTTATGCTTAATTTTTTTTTCATCTTTGTCTTCTTTTTTTTGGGGGGGGGCATCACTGCCCTCAGGTGGTGGAAGTAGGAGGCCCAGCCTTTGCTCCATGGAGCTGGAATCGAACCTCCATCCCAGTGGGCCACAGTCCCGCGCACAACCACTACGCCACCGGGGCTCAGTCCGTAGTTATGCTTTAGAAGAGAATTTTAAAATCATTGGACTCATTCCACTAACCAGATGCAGAGGGGTTCGTCCCAACTGCAAGATATCACAAAAATGTTGTCATATTTATGTGCCATCGTTTAAAGTTCAGGGGCAGTGAACCCTCTCAGTAAATCAGATCTGACAAGCTGGAGTCTGCCATTCGGCAGCAAGCTTCTGGGGGAAAGTCAGGGTTTCCCTGTAGGCTGCATGGGTGTTTCCCAGCTCGCCACAGTCTCTGCCACACCCCAGCCTGCACGCTTCTTTCATTTGTTCCTCTCCAGCGACTGTGGGCTTGGACTTGGCACCCAAAGGACTCGATGGCAATGAGGCGGAGTCTGTCTAGTCCAAGGAGTTCCTGCATGGTCCAAAGCTCGTTTGTCGACTGCTAGAGGCGTGGGCGGTTCACCATCACCCACCCGGAGGATTTCTCGGGAAGAAAGTCTGGGTCATCTGCTTCTGGAAGGGTCAGTCACAGCCATTAACCCCCCTCGGGGAGCAGGTTCTCGTGAAAAAACACACAGAGTCACCGTGAGTCACAAGGCACTCCAGCAGTCGAAAAGGAATCCTCCTCCCTGCCCAGTTCAGATGTGGAGGCCCAGGCGGCCTAGCAATGGAACGGAGGGCTAGAAATGGAGTTTGGACTCATGGACCAGAACTCTGGCCTCCAGTGTGCTGTTTCTTCTGCCCTTAGATCTAGGTCTTCCTCAGGGTCTGTCTCATCCCAAAATCCAGGTTGCGGGGGCAATGCCCACCAGAGGCTGTCTGTTCTTCAAGGCAACAGGCAGAAATTCGGGAGGTCAAGTCGAAGCTCACAAAGGTGCCTGAAGTGTGAGATTCAAGTAAAGTGACCAGATGTTCCCCTTTGGGCGGGGCAATTCTGATTTTAAACATGTTTTCTCACGTCCCTTGGCGTTTTAAAAAAGTCTAAATTCTTGGAAAGAATGCACGACAAGCTAGGGAACGACAGGAAAATGGGAAGGGAATATACCCCCTCTCCTCCCCCCTCCCTCGGTCAATAGTGTCCCTCTTTACCAATGCTAAAATCTGGTGACTTTAACAGATCAGTTCTGGCACATGTTTTCCCTGCACTCACCCTCCAGTCCCACGCCAAAGGGAATGTGCTCAAGAAGCGTGCCCCACTCACAGCTAGGTCCAGCAAGCACACGGAAGCCAGAAATGGGAGTGGAAAACATACCATTGATTCTAGGGGCGAACCCGGAGAGCGGCTAAAAAGAAGGTTCCACGAGACTTCGTGTTGCCGCCGTGGTTGGGCGTTAGTAAATCGGTTCCAGCGGCCTGGCCCACAATACAGTCAAACACGGCCTACCCCGCATCACCCTCAGCACTATTTTGTCAGCTCATCTTGCAGAAGGCCTTCCTCTTTTCCACCAACACCCCACCAGCCCACGCCAACCGCCACCCCCTGCCACCCTTCTCCTTTACCCAGCATGTTCTTCTCCAGGGATTGGTCTCTCCAAAGTACAGGAGACAAAATCTTTCCCCCCATTACCTCAAAGAAATCTGAAAGAGATTTTGTCGTCCTTGTTGCAGTCTGTGGTACTTTATCCTGCTCCAGCATCACCATTCAAAGGCATCCATTTCTCTTTGGTCTTCTTCATTCAACGTCCAACTTTCTTTCCTTTTTTAAAAAATAATCTTATTGGGGCCTTTTACAGCTCTTATAACATTCAATACACCATTTGCATTAAGCATATTTGGACACATATTGCCATATTCATTTCCAAATATTTTCTACTGGAGCCCTTGGTATAAGCTCCTCTTTCCCCCTCTTTTCTTTTCTTTTCTTTTTTTTGGAGGGGCATCACTGCCTCTGGTGGTCGTGGGCGCTACCCAGTGCCACTCCTGAGAGCCTCCGATGGATTTGAACCACCAAGCCCGCGGGCTGCAGTCCCGCACTCAACCACTTACGCCACTGAGGCTCAGCCCCCCTCTTTTTTTATGAATCATTTTATTGGGGACTCATACATCTGCCCTCATGATCCATACATATGTCAATTTTTTTTGTTTTTTTTTTGGGGGGGCATCACTGCTCTCTGGTGGTGGGACTAAGAGGCCCAGCCCCACTGCTGGAATTGAACCTCCGTCCCAGTGGGCCGCTGTCTCACGCACAACCACTACGCCACCGGGGCTCAGCCTCACATATGTCAATTATACATTTGCACACTTGTTGTCATCATCACTCTCAAAACATCCTCCCTCCACTTAGGCCTCCCAGTACCAGCTCCCCATGTTTCCCTTCCCCCCTACCACTCCCCCATGAACCCTTAATAATTTACAAATTGTTATTACTTTTTCATACTGTACACTGTCCAATGTGTCCCTTCACTCACTTCCCTGTTGTCCGTGTCCCAGAGAGGTTATATGTAGATCCCTGAAATTGGTTCCCTCTTTCTATTTCATCATCCTTCCACCCTCCCAGTATCACCACTCCCACCACTAGTCCTGAGGGAACATCTATCCTAAATTCCCCATGTTTCCAACTTCAGTGTACATCCTCTGGTCTAGCCGGATTTGTCTGGTAGAATTGGGATCATGATAGCAGGTGGGAGGTGAAGCAACATCCTCTTACAGAGGGGCTGCCGGGAGGAGATGAGCCAGTTAAAGTACAGTGTAGTAACAATGAAATATGCAACTTTCCTCTAGTTCTCAAATGCTTCCTCCCAACATCCAACTTTCACATACACATGAGGCCATTGAAAATATCATGGTTTGGGTCAGGGGTATGCCTTAGTCCTCAAAGTAGCATCCTTGCTTTTCAATATTCTGAAGAGGTTTGGGCCACTGATTTACCTAATGCAACTTGTATTTCATCCTCTTGATTGCCGTTTCCATGAACATTGATTGTGAATCCCAGCAAGACAAAAGCCTTGACCGCCTCAGTCTTTTCTCCACTTATCACAATGGGACTTGTTGGCCCAGTTAATGGTGAGGGTTTGGGTCTTTGTTATCTTGAGCTGTGATCCATACAGAAGGCCACACTCTTTGATGTTCATCAGCAGGTAAGGTTGTGTCATCTGCAGAGACTTGGTTATTAAGAAGGCTCCCTCCAATCCTGATGCCAATTCTTCAGATAACCCAGCCGCCCTGATTATTTGCTCAGCATTCCGCTAGGGTAAGTTTGGTGAGATCTATAAAGGCAACTCAAGCCACCACAGGAACTTCATCCCACGGGGTCTCCAAGTCATGGGATGGTCGCTCAGCCTATACAAACTTAACTTAGTTGTCTACTGCTGTTATAACAGAAATACCTCAGGGGGGTTGGCTCTAAGAAACAGAAATTGATTTTCTCATACTTTCAGAGCCTAGAAGTCCCCATGCAGGGTGCTGGCAGAAGCTCCCAGGAGATCTGTACATCCGCCCATCCCTCTGCTTACTAGATTGCATTTAATCTCATTTATATCTCAAAATACACCCCCCACAAATCCTGACTCGTGAACAGGACAAAGACAGCCCACTCCCAAATGAGATTAGAACTACAGGCTTAGACATTAGAATTTACAGCACATATTTTTTGAGGACATGATTCCATGCACAAGATTGCTGGATGCCCTTTAAAGTTATGAAGATCCCCTTTGGTCCTTAAGGGGAAAAGAAAAGAAAGAAAGAAAGAAAGAAACTACCCTTATCAATTTTTGAATGTCAAGAGAATTATTTCCTCTTTTTGGTCCCCTGCCAAAGTTACACTGATCAGTAAATCTCTCTGTAATTCTCTGGGAATAAACACAAGGGGTGTTGTTGCTAGGCAACAAACAAAAGACGAACACTATTTTTATGCATTTTGGAAGACGTCGCATGGTGCCCCACTGTTTCCATGGAGAATCCTAATTGTCAGGATTAATCAGAAGTTAGAAAATTGAAATGTATGCAAATAGGCTAGCTTTAGTAGGCAATTACTTGAGCTAAGGGACAACTAGGAGAAATATTTAGACGAATACTCTTACCTCAAATCAAGCATTGTCCCATGGCATCAACCACGGGTACTCGAGCTAGCTCTTTCCTGTGTGTCATTTGCTTTTCTGAAACAAATGCAGTAGTATTTCATCAGAACCACAGACGGCACGCGTGTCATTCCAGCGAGCTGCCATTTGATGGTCAGAGTGTGTATGAACTGCATCGGATTACTGAAAGCCATACATAAGACACCATTCAACAAAAGTTCCTCCACTTCGTTCCTGTAACACTGTGCAGATTTCTGAAGGTCTTTTTCAGACATGACCCAGCTAATTTAGAGAAAGTAAAGGAAGCAAGAGACCAGAGGTGCTTATGGAGTAATCCCTACCAGTTACTAATGCTTATAAAACAACTAAAGAAAGAGACTCGATAAAAGTGTAGACAGTCATCTGGCTTAGAAGGCAGGTAAGATAAAGAAAAAAAAATTTAAATTGGGGAAAGATACAGAAATGATAAATAAGCACATGAAAAAGATACTCATTATTCATCAGAGCAGTAAAAAAAATGCCTTGTTATACCCACTGACTTTTTAGTTGACACCTGCCACACGGAGTATTCATGCACGGAGGGATTGAGTGGCTGTGGCCATAAAGTTGTTATTAGCTGTTTTTTTTTTCAGAGAGAGATCGCCAGGACTTTCTTCCTAGTCTGCTGAAGTCTGGAAGCTCTGCTGAAACAGGCTCAGCGTCACAGTAACACACAAGTCTTGTTGAAAGACGCGAGGGGGTGGCATCTGAGATGCAGTGGCTGAGAATCAAACTCAGATCCCCCGTATGGACAGCCCCTCTCAAAGTCGATGCCAACTCACAGCGTCCCTACAGGGCAAGATAGAACTGCCCCTGCGACTCTATGGGCAAATAAAGTCCCGTCTTTCTCCCTAGGAGTGACTTGTTGTTTCAAACTTCCCATTTTGCAGTGAGCAACCCAAGGCAAAACCACCAGGGCTCCTGGAAATGCCCACTAGGGTGACTGAGGCTAGAAATATCGATCAAAATAAGTGCTGACAAGGACACAAGGAAATTAGCACCATGGAAAACTGTTGATGAGAATGTAAAATGGTGCAGCCACTTTGGAAACCAAGCTGGTTGTGCCTCGAGGGTGGCCATTGGATCCAGACATTCCACTCTTGGGTATAGACACAAAAGAATTGAAAATGCTGCTCAAATAGAAAATATTTGGAAATGAGATGGCAACATGTGTACAAATGTGCTCGATACAAATGATATATGGAATGTTATAAGAGCTGAAAGAGGGGCTGAGCCCCAGTGGCGTAGTGGTTGTGCGCATGACTGCGGCCCACTGGGATGGAGGTTTAATTCCAGAGCAAAGGCTGGGCCTCCTATTCCCACCACCCGAGGGCAGTGATGCCCCCCGCCAAAAAAAAAGGGTTGTAAGAGTCCCTAATAAAATCATTGGGGGAAAAAAATCTCTTCATTAATCATTAAAAAAAAAAAAGAATTGAAAATGCATGTCCACACAGTCACACATAAAAATTTCACCATGTTGGGCTGAGCCCCGGTGGCATAGTGGTTGTGCGCGGGACTGAGGCCCACTGGGTTGGAGCTTCAATTCCAGCTCCCAGGAGCAAAGGCTGGGCCTCCTACTCCCACCACCTGAGGGCAATGATGCCTAAAAAAAATAAAATAAAATAAAAATTTCACCATGTCCATAGCAACATTATTCTCTGTAACCAAAAAATGAAAATAATCCAAATGTCCATCAGCTAATGAATACATAAATACTACCTGATGAACCAACACCCCGTGGACTATTATTTGGCTAGACCAAGAAATGAGGAGCCCTGTGATGTCGTGGGTTAAGTATCAGGCTGCTAAACAAGAAGTGAGTGATTCAAACCAGCAAATGATGTCTGGGAAAAACGATTCCATAAAGTCTTACGGCACCGCCAGGGCAGTGATGCCTAAAAAAAAAAAAAAAAAAAAAAAAGTCTTACGGCATTGGGAACACCGTGGAGTGGCTTTACTCTGTCTTATAGGGCCACCATGCGTCAAGAGAGGCTCTAAGGCAGTGGGTTGTAGATGGGATTCCCCCCTCTCTTTTCCTATGACGCTTGCAAGCTTTATGCTCAGAAAAAGAAGTCTAACCAAAAAACAAACAAACCCCCACACAGTATATGATTGTTATTGTACGAAATGTCCAGAATAGACAAAGCTACACAGCCAGAAATGAGTGGTGGCCTAAGGCTGGAATAAGGACCGGGGTGGTTCAGTGGGAGATCACGTGAGAGACTGGGATTTGATTCCTGACCAGTGCAGCCAACACCCGTCAGCCAATGGAGGCTTTTGTATTGCTATGATGCTCTGAGCTTCCCAGTTAAGATAGACTAGAAAGTGTTGTGGCTCTGCTTCTGAGAAGTGAGCCTGTGTAAACCCTAAGGATCATGATCATCCCACCCCATTGTGCCTGGCGTCTCCATAAGGCGGAGACGGACTGAAGGCAGCAAACAAGAGCAGGGCTTGGGAGGGAGATGAAGGGAAGTAACTGAGAAAGGATGCAGAGATCCTTGGGGGATGATAAAAATGTTCTATAACTTATGGTGGTGGTGGTAGTGGTGGTGGTAGAACTCTTAGCTTCTAGCATCTTTGTAACTGCCCATTTCAAAGCTGTTTAACTAGCCTTTTGCTAATGTCTCCAAATCCTTCCAGTAAATTCCCTTTTGCTTAAATTCTGTTGACTCCGCTTCTGCTTGGAACAAAAAATCATTAATTGATGCGATTATCTCTAAGTTTCTCCTTCTATTGAGGAAGAGCTGAGTGAAACAAATGCCTGGGACCAATGATGAATTCCGAAGAGAGCAGAAGCAGGGCTTCAGGGCTTGGAGAGGATGAGCCGCCACGGACAGCTGCCTTTGCTGCCCGGAAGAGGTGGGAGCTCACAGAGCTTCTCTCTCGGAGTCAATGGCCCTTCATCCACATGGGAGACACTGATTCAAGCCTGTGTCTGACATGCAGCCTCCAAACATACATGTCAATCTCAAACCTCCTCTGAATACTGGAGCTGGGACTTCCCCCCTCTCCTTTTCCCATTGTGCTCAGCCAGCGTTCCTGAAAATAGAGCAATCCAACTGCACAAAGGCAGCTGAACTTGCTAATAAAAATAGCTTACGGGAGAAAAACCTCCTGTGTGGTGAGCGGAATTTTCCTCCCAAAATTGTTCAGTTCTTGGATCGTAGGGAAGTACGTGAGCTCACCAGGGAAACCAAAATAGACACATTGGATCCATAGGAATCTAAAGACAACCCTCTGGTCGGAGTTACCAGGCAACTGTCTCTCCTAGGATGTTGTCATTTTGGACCGGCAGAATAATCAGAGGCCTGAATTTCTAGCTCAAGATGTCCTGGGACGACAATCAACTCATCTTTTACGCTATCACAGGACGCATAAGCAGGGAGCCCTCTCTTGCCCGGAACACCTTTCACTGTCTTTTTCGCCCGTGGTGTTTCTTTCTTCGTGTGCACCTTCAAAGAGGATGGCTTTCCATCCTCTGTGGTGGATGGGGCTGAGAGTGGGGAGGGATGGAAGGCCACTGAACGTGCTGATTTGGGCCTGTTGCCGATTCTCACCAGGTGGTTATTAAGATGTTTCCCCCCCCTGGAAGGAGCAGAAGTAAAAAACTGCACATAAGCATCATCCAAAAGAACAGTCAGAAAAGCACTCAGCCTCATGCACAGCAGCAGGGTCACTGCTTGGAGATAACAGATGATTGCAGAGAGAACAGGAGAAGAAACAGGCATGGGGAGGGGCGTTTTAAGCAGCATTTAAAAAAAGAATCTGTTCTAGTACCATGATCTCTCTTGGTTCTTCTATAGAAAATCACAGAAGAGCTCTCATGGTCAAGGGTGAAAGCGCTCCGCTCCCCACAGAAAGGCTGGTGGTTCAAGCCCACCCACAGCTCAGGAGGAACAAGAGATGGTGGTTGGCTTCTGTGGAGATTTCCGCCTTGGAAACCCCAGAGACAGTTCTCCTCGCTCCTCCTCGCTCCGTGAATTGCAATGGACTCGAAGGCAGCCAGTCCGGTTTAGTATAAAAGCTCAAAATAGAGTCATAGAAAAATTGCATGCTAATATTTTTTTCTTTCTTTTTGGTCTATTGCAGTGGTTCGCTGCAGGGTTTGATAACTACTTGCAGCAGCCTGAAAGGCAGGCTCGGAACACAGTGTTTCCGTCAGGACAGCCCCCTGTGCTCATAGGCAGACCCAGGACCTCCGCCTGGTGACCTGCTGGGGTGAGTGTTTCAAGTTCCTTGCGCTCTCTGCCTCTCAACCCCATGGCCCCTTGGCCAAATGTTGTTATCAGGGGCCATCCAGTCAGTACTGACTCTTAGTGCCAACTTTGGGGAGAAAAGAATGAGACACTGCTTAGTCCTACACCACCCTCACAACTGTTGTGCTTGGTCCATTGTTGCAGTCCCTGGGCCAATCCGATGTGCCCACAGCTTTCCTCTGTCTCACTGACCTGCTCCTTGACCCAACATGATAGTCTTTTCCAGGGACTGATCTCTCCTGATAACACATCCAAGAGGCGTGAGACTAAGTCTTCCCACCTTTGCTTTTAAGAGCATTCTGGTTGTAGGTCTTCTAATATATTTGTTTTTCTGGCAGTTGCTGCCAAATTTAATACTCCTCCCCAATACTATAATTCCAGCGCATTGATTCTTCTTCTCTCTTCCGTAGTCATTACCCAGCTTCGCTAAAGATGACTTCAAACTCACTGTCAATGAGTCAAGGCGGATTCCTTCCAACCCTCTGTGAGTTTCCGAGGCTGCAGCTGTTTACAAGAGGAGAAAGAGCAGTGTTCCTCCTGGGGTGCTCCTTAGAGTTTCCCTCTGCCAACCATGCAAGGGACTCGGCTCTCTCGCCTCAGGGTCTGGGAAGCTCACTTCTTGACCCAGTGATCTTGGTTCTGTCGTCTCTGCTGTCATTGCTTCTTTACGACTTCTCTCCTCTCTGGTGTCACAGCAGGCTGTCTCCTAGACCAAGGAAGTCCAGTGCAGGGATCTGAGGAGCCAAAGGACATGCCCCACTCCGTGGCTCTTCTTTCTTGATGACAGTGGGAATCTCTTCTCTGTTTCTCATAGGGTTCCTTTTTAACCTCTTGTCCTTATGTGCCACAGAGCCTGTTCCAACCCATAGCAATCCTGTGCTCCGGAGAACAAGACACTGCACACTCCTGCACCAACCTCACAACTGTTCCTGGCCTGACCCATTCTTGCAGCCACAGTGTCAATCCATCTCCTTGGAAAAGAGGGCCTTTCTCCTTTTCGTGTTCCTCCACTTTACCAAGCATGGTGTCCTTCTCCAGAGGCACTGTCCCTTCTGACATGTCCAAAGTACATGAGATGAAGCCTGCTGTCCTTCCCTCTAAGGAGAACTCTGCCCATAGACAGATGAGTCTGTCCTTAAACAGTTCTTGGTGCTTTCCATATTCTTCTTCAGTACCACAATTCAAATCCATCACTTCTTCTTTGGCCTTAACATATTCCATGTCCAGCTTTCACAAGCAGGTGAGGCCAGGGTAAGTACTATGACTTAGGTCAGGCACACCTTAGGTCAGGCACACCTTAGTCGTCAAGGTAACACCCTTGCTTTTCAAGACTCTAAAGAATTAGTTTTGAGGGCTGAGCCCTAGTGGCGTAGTGGTTGTGTGCGGGACTGCAGCCCACCGGGTTGGCAGTTTAAATCCAGCAACAGCTCATCAGGAGCAAGACGGGGCCTCCTACTCCCACCAGGGGGCAGTGATGCCCCCCCCACCCCGGCCAAAAAGAGAAGTTTTGTGCAGCAGATTTATCCAATGCAAAGTGTCCTTTGATCTCTTGACTGGGGCTTCCGTGAACATTGATTGTAGATCCAAGCAAGTCAAAATCCCTGACAACTTTAGTCTTTCCTCCATTTATCATGATGTCACCTATTGGTTTAGTTGTGAGGATTTCTGGTCTTCAGTTGTAATTCGGAGTCCAGAGTGCTAACCATTACACCATAGAACCAGCACATTTCTTTTTTTTTTTTTTTTTTTTTTTTTTTTAGTTTTTTGGGCATCACGGTGGTGGGAGTAGGAGGCCCAGCCCCACTGCTGGAATTGAACCTCCGTCCCAGTGGGCCGCAGTCCCGCGCACAACCACTACGCCACCGGGGCTCAGCCCAGAACCAGCACATTTCAACTGTAATGCATTCTGAAGACTACAACCCTTGATCTTTATCAGCAAGTGCTTCAAGTTCTCCTCACTTTTAGCAAGCAAGTTTGTGTCATCTGCATACCACAAGTTGTTAGTAAGCCTTTATCTAATCCTAATGCCACCCTCTTCTTCATATAATCCAGCTTCTGATTATTTTCTCAGTATTTATTTATTCTGTATACTGATTAAATAAGAGATACAACCCTGACACACATTCCCCCCCCCCCCCCCATTATAAGCCATGCAGTATTCTCTTGTTTTATTCCCACAACTACGTCTTGGTCTATGTGTAAGTGCCAAATGAGCACAACGAATTGTTCTGGAATTCACATTCTTCTGAAGATGATGTGTAGTTTAATCTTCACATAGTCAATAAAACACAAGGAAATATCTTTCTGGTATGCTCTGATACAACTTCTCTTTGAGCCAAGTTCTATCTGATATCAGCAATGCTGTCCCTTTTTCCACGTTCTCTTCCTAACTCAGCCCAAATCACTGGCAGCTCCCTGCAACCATAGTTGGATGATTTTAAGCAAAATTTTACTTGTACGTGATATCAAAGTTGCCATTCTATAATTTGGTCATTTGGTTGGGTCGCTTTTCTTTGACATGTACCTCTGCTAGTCAGTTGACCACAAAGCTTCCTTCCCAATTCCCTGGCATAGACGAGTGAGTGAGTGCAGTACTCCATCAGCTTGTGGAAACACTTCAATGGTACTCTATGAATGCCTTTTTCTTGAGTTCTTCCAGTTTCGGATATGCTGAGCATGTCCTTTCCTTTTGGTTCTCTAACTCTAGCAACCATATTTGGCTTCGCCTTCTCACGCCGTGCTTTGACATATTCTGCTGCTTGACTTCGTCCTTTCTTCCACTTGCTTTAGTTGCTCTATGATTACTAGCAGGTTCAGGGTCTCTTCTGATGCCCACTTTGATCTTTGCTTTCTTTCCTGTCTCTGAAATGATCTTTTGCTTTTCATGAACGATGGTCTTGATGTCCTCCCACAGCTCACCAGGTCTTCTGTCATTAGAGTTCAACGCAGCAAATCTGTTCTTGAGACATCCTCAAAATTCAAGGGGGATACATTCAAAGTCTTATTTGGGACTCCCATGGACTGGTTTTGGTTTTCTACAGCGTCAACTTGAACTTACATATGAGCAATTTATGGTTTGTTTCACAGTTAGCCCCTGGCTTGGTTTTAGTTGTGGATATTGAGCTTCTCCATGGTCTCTTTCCACACATGTAGTCAATTTGAGTTCTATGTATTCCATCTGGAGAAGTCCATGTGTGCAGTCACCTTTTGTGTTGTGGAAAAAAGTTATTTGCTATAAACAAGTCATTGGTTTGCAAAATTCTGTCATATGATCTCATTTCTGTGATCAACTACTTACTGTTCCTTCCATGTTTGTTTTTAACTTTTGCATTTCAATCGCCAAAATTTATTGATTTGATCAATTGCTTACTTGATCAAATTCCAACTGAGTTTGTTGGTAGAATTCTTTAATTTCTTCATTACTGGCTTTTGTGGTTGTTGCATAAATTTCAATAATAGTTGTACTGAATTTCTTTGAAGGTGGATAGAGATAATCCAGTCACAGAGAGCACTGTACTTCATGATGAATTTTTCAGTGTCTTTTTTGATAACAAATGCCACGCCATTCCTCTTGACTGTGTTATTCTCTACATAGTAAATCATATGATTTTCCTATTGAAAATGGCCAATACTAGTTCATTTCAGCTCACGAATGCCTCAGATCTTGATCTTTTTTTTTTTGTTTTTGCATCACTGCCTCTGGTGGCAGATATTGATCTTTATGTGTTTCATTTCATTTTTTGGCCACTTCCAATTTTCCTAGATTTATAGTTGGCACGTTCCAAGTTTCAGTAATTAGCACTTGTTGCAACTGTTTCTCCTCACCTTTAGTCATGCCCCCTCAGCAAATGAAGATTCCAAAGGCCCCATTTCCACAGGCTTGACCTGAATCAAGTCACCCACCGTTGATTCCCCTCAGAAGTCAGTTCCTCCTTGGTCACATTTTGAGTGCCTTCTGACGGGGGACGTCCAATCTCCAGCACTCTCTCCTAAGTTGGTCTGCTTCTATTCATTGGGCCTTCAGTAGATGACAATGTTTCCAAGCCATGCACAAAATTTTCAGTAACTCCCCCCTCTGAAGTGGGGAGCAAAGTCCTGCTTTGTTGTTAATCTGTTCTTAATCTGGGAACTCCGCTGAAGCTCTCTGGAAGTTCACTTGGGTGACCCTGCAGATATTTGAAATATCAATGACACCGCTTCCAGCATCACAGCAGCACACAACTCACCACAGGACAACAAACTACAGACAAATAGAGGATTTTTTTTTTTTGGGTGGGGGGAGCTCTTTTCAGTTTATTGCATGAAATAGTTACACTTGCCCAAGTCAAAAGTAGGCCCCAAATGTTATATTACACAAGAGTAAGACAACGAGTATTGCTATATAACCAGAGAATCTTTTGGGCAGGGGCGTCACTGCCCTATGGTGGGAGTGGGCTCTCACTCCTGGAGAGCTGCCACTGGATTCGAACCACCAAGCCAGTGGGCTGCAGTCCCACACTCAACCACTACGCCACCGGGGCTCAGCCCAACCAGAGAATCTTTTAGGAAGCAAAAATATCAAAAGATGAAGTTACAGTTTTTTTATGTATCCTGCATCTAGGCCTATTTTTTTTTTTGGTCTATACACTTCTGAGGGTGGTGCCTTTCAATCTCTAACCTTTTCCCACAGGACTGTCTCTGATTTATGCCATGTCAAAAATGGCAAGTTTTGTCTCTGAAGGGCTCAAAATAATGTTCATTCTAGATATTCTAATTCATTCCATGAAATAATCTTCAATAGTGTTGATCTTGCTTAAAAGGCTTGATGGAGAGATTAGCTGGGAGCTGATCTTCCAACAATGCTTTTGTGGCACCCATCATGCCCAAAGTTGCCCGAGGCCCAGACCTTTGTCTTACACTGAAAACTGCAGAACCCTGGGAGGCTGGAGACTCCTGGAGGGGCCGTTGGGAAATCTACATTGGTCTTCCGCCATTTTCCAACCTCCAGTCGGTTTCTTCCTTTGTGGAGGTGGATGGTCTTGCCTTCTTGGGTTCATCTTTGGGATCTTCCTGACTCTCCCACAATGCTTGATCCATTTAGAAACTGGTGTTTTTGATGGGGCAGCAGTCCCGTCAGCTTGTTGCCACACCTCGTCAATTTGGGGATAGGTCGATTTGAGTTTTGTTAAGAATATTTTTATTAGCCCTGACCTCAAAATGAGTTTTTCCCATGGCACAAAAAGTATCTTTTTGTGAAAAAGCACGACCACACTAAACAAGTGGATCACTGTGGGAACTTATCTGTAGCCACTCACTGACTGCATGCATTAATGTCTGTGCCAGCAACAGGAACTTTGCAGGGAAACCTTTTGGCTTACCCTTGTACAAGCTGCGAGGTTTTAAACTTGTGACAAGGGATGGAGAAAGATGCTCTATTCCTTGCGAGGAAATCCTCACTTAAGCTTCGTGAGGCACAAGCACTTAAACCCCAGCCTGCAGCTGCTCGTCCTTAGCCAGTCCAATCTGGAATAACAAAGAACTGGGATATGTGCTTGCACTGGTCACCCGGGAGCTGAATCACCTCTCCATATTCTGGATGTTCAATCACAGTTCCAATGCATATGGGAATGTGTGGAATATTGCCGTGGTGTGTGGTAGGGTGTTTGTTTTGAGTTTTGAGTTTTCCTTTGGTCTCTTGGCTTTTTCTCTTTCCCCTCGCCTCTGTAGGCAGCTTGGGCCTTCTCCTAGGGGGTCCCCTTGGGGAAGTGTCTACACCTATCTGCCTGCAGCAGGCACCCAAGGCCAGGGCTCAGGCCTTCAGACCGGGTGGGTGCCCCTCTGCCGCAGGGTGGGTGGGAGCCGGGAGCAGACCTTAAATAAAGGAATAAAGGAAATAAACAATATAAAGTCTTTGGCAATTCCTACCCCTTCAGATTCTCAAAGGCTGCAAGGTTTGCTAATCTAGATATATTAGGAATGTCTCCATGCCACCTGAGCCAGGCCCCAGGCTTTCTGGAAAGCAGAGGCTCTCCATGCCTCCAGGTACCATGGTGCCTCCAGGCCTTATCTTGTAAGTGCCGTGCTAATCTAAGGCTGCAGAGATGGAGAAATTGGGCCACCACCATCAAGAAGCCCTCCTGCAGGAACAGAGCTCTTGCCAGCATGAATTCCTCAAATTGGGACTGCTTAACTAAAGCAATTGCAGGTTTATTCTTTTTTTTTTTTTTTTGGCATCACTGCTCTCCAGTGGTGGGAGGAGGAGGCCCAGCCCCACTGCTGGAATTGAACCTCCGTCCCAGTGGGCCGCAATCCCGCGCACAACCACTACGCCACCAGGGCTCAGCCCGGTTTATTCTTTTTTAACAGCTTTTATTCTCCCCCCCAAAAAAACAAATTTTTAAAGCTTTGCAGTTGTGAAATGCAAAAAGAAAAAAAAAAGATGTGCAGTGGTATGTGCAGCACTTTGCCCTGATGTGTGCTCTTGTGCTCTTAAATAAAAACCAAATTTAATATATATTTTTTTTTCTTAAAGGCCTTCACTAGTTTCTTTTTGTCGTCCTCAGCGATCGCTTGGACCTTGGTCAGGGTCTTCGTGCCGCTGCGATGTTGAATCCTTCTATGGATAGACTTCTCGGTCCCCGCGGGAAGCAGGTGATCGCCATTGCCAGCATCAGCAAGGGGTCGAAAGACTGGAGGTCCTGAACAGCGAGCAAATGATTCGATTCCTTTTCCTCGTGGACTGAGGGAGACAGCGGCCGGGAGGACCGAGCAGCCACTCAGTAACTGGGAAATAGTGGATGGTTAACCTATCGGTTTGGAAAAGCCAAACTATTTCCTTGTTAGCGTTCCACAAACTGTATTTCCGTGGCCCCCGTCCCACAGCAGTGCCATACCCCTTCGTGACATTTGTAGCAACAATCCAGTCCCCTCGTGGCGTCACAAATGCCTCACAATTGCATAGTCCCAGCCACAAGGGTTACAAACCATATCAAATAAGTCCTGGCCTCTGGGACGCCCCTTTAAAAACCAAGGGGTGACACACAAAAATCTCCATGTCTACATTCTTCTGAAAATGGGAAGATACGACTGACTCCGTGAGACCCTTGCCTTTCCAAATATCCACAATGGATGTCCTACTCTGAGCTCCACCGAGGAAACAGCTCCCGAGACAAGGGTGTGTGAGTAGGGTGTTTGCTTTGAGAACACGTTCCAGGGCCCGTGAGGAACAGGGAAGGGGACAAGGCCAATGCCGGCATGTGTGACGAAGTCGGGGCAGCTAGGGGCAGTTGCAGTCCGATTCCACATGGGAACACTGGGGAGGTGTGTCAGGTTCCAGATCTGAGTTCTAAGACTGTCAATGGAAGACGATCTCTATCTACGGGCTCCTTTCCACCTCTATGGGTCAAGAGCGACCCCAGAGGACTAAGCACTTGCCACAGGCTCATGCCACAGCGTTGCTGAGCGGATTCCTGCAGCCCTTCAACAGCTGAAGACAACGGCCAGGAGGGGCAGGCGAGGGGCAGAGTTGTTGAGCAGTCATGTCTGTAGCTACTGGACTTAGCAAACGAGAACCCAGCTGCCGGGTGAAATTTGAATTTCAGACTAATGTTGTTAGTACATTTCTCACAGAAAAAAAAAAGGCCCTGAAACTCCCTGGCATGAGGTCGATGCTGATGGTCAGAGACCCTACAGCAGCTGTTCTCAACCTGTGGGGGTCAAATGACCCTTTCACAGGGGTTGCCCGATTCATCACAGTAGAAAATTCCAGTGATAAATAATGTTATGGCTGGGGGATGAGCACAACATGAGGCATTGTATCAAAGGGTGGCGACATTAAGAAGGTTGAGACTAGGTTAGGTAGAACTGCCCCCCGAGACTTTCTGAGGCTATTCTGCTTGATGGGAATAGAAAGCTGTGTCTATATGTTTAGTATATTTTAAAAGTACTCATTGTTTTTCTGAAAATCAGATTGAACTCAGTGTTCTTGATTTAACCTGGCCACCCAAATCCACTGGCCTTTTTTTCAGCCCGAGACATTAATATTCACTTAACTCTGTCCTTCCAACTTGACTCTTCCCTTCCCAGTTACTTTGGCACTGGGTGTTCTGAGCCCTGCCATAAAATAATAGGGCTGATATTAAAAAACTCATGTCCTAGAAACAGACCTGTAAATAAATGGTGGGAGGAAATGCTAGTGTGAATCCGGCGGTGGGGAAGCAGCTAGAGAAAGTCTGTTCCTTCTCCTCCACCAGTCAGATTGGACTGTCCTGTGGGCCTCACTCACTGGGGGAGCCATGAACACACAACCCCAAATGCTAACAGGAAAGAGGTGTGGGAGCCACCCTTATTAAGAGCAACAGTCAGAGACTGGGCACTTTCCAAGCAGCTCAGTCCCTTCCCCAGCTTCCCAGGGCAGAACCGTGGAATCTAGGTGCTGCTGTGGATCTTGCTTTGAAAATCAGTTCCCCTGATCTTAGCTCCTTCCCAAAGGCCACACATTCTTCCAAATCACCATCTTCATCCTGAATTTTTTTTTTTTGGCATCACTGCCCTCAGGTGGTGGGAGTAGGAGGCCCAGCCTTTGCTCCGTGGAGCTGGAATTGAACCTCCATCCCAGTGGGCCGCAGTCCCGCACACAACCACTACGCCACCGGGACTCAGCCCCTTCATCCTGAATTTTGAAGTCATCCACCTGCCCCAATGCTTTTTGTCTCTGGTTGGTGCGTTTGTACACACACCACACACACACACACACACACACACACACACACACCACAAACTGACCCAGAATCCAGGTGAATACAACTTTCTCCATCTCTCCCTCTCTTTTCTCTCCTCCACCCCCACCCCAGTCCAAGAATTGCTTGTTTGAAGACGGCTCCTCCCCTTCTGTAGGTGCTCACAATAGACCTATTTCTCTACTTTCTTAACGTCTCCATGCCAAAATTTTGTGACTCAGTCGAGGAATGATTCCCAAGACACGATGGAGTGGGAACTTCGGTAGGTCAGATTCCAAGTTGTGTTTCCCACTCCTGAAGAATGAATTGCTTCCTCGGTTGCCTGCCTCCTGCCACAACCTCTCTCTCATATACACACACACACACATACACACACACACACACACATATAGGAATTGTATTTATTGTATACACACATGTGCCTATCTGTACTGACAAAGCTTCTTGCAGGGAACGCAGGAGAACAGGAAGGGAAATATACTTCCTCTACTCGCAAACCCTCCTCCACCCCCTCCATCAATGGCGTCCCACTTTACCAATGTTAAAATCTGGTCACTTTATTCTGAGGTGCTGATCTGCCTGGGCTTGGGTCCTTCCAGGATGCTGTTTTTGAAGTCGGCCAGAATTCAGATATGAATACTTCTTTAGCCTTTTGCTTATGAGTTTGCTGAGTTGTGAAAGGCCTTTGAATCTCACAAGGCAGGAGGTTATGCTGGTGGAATTCAAAGGCAGTGCTGCCAAGGTTGCAGACCGGAGCACTTGTCCAACAGCGCCTAGTTCTTCAGAACCTCAGCGTCCCTGTAATCACCCCAGCTCAGGCAAGACAGCCTCGGAAACCCGCAGTGGACAGTCCTATTCAGCCCTCAAGGGTGGAGTCCGAATGGACTCCAAAGGCAGTGAGGTTGAGTTTTCTGAGATAAGACGACCCCAAAATGAGTCTAATAATCAACAAACAGTGCAAGTCTCAAACACTTTCCCAGTGCTTTACATTTAGCTGGCAGAAAAATGAGTTTAGTTACTGACTTCCCCTCCCCTGGACCCTTTTAAAGATGGGGAAATTGAGGTTTGGGAAGCTGAAGAAACCAGACCACAGAGCTACTGAGCTGTCCATCAAGGAGTTCAATGGCTTGCTCCAACGCCATCTGTTTCCAGAACATCTCCTGAGCCACTAGCCGTGCTGTAATCTGCACCCACACTCAGCAGGGCGACCACAAAAAGGAAATTACCCGATGGGCTTCAAAAAGGCATAGAAAACCTGATTTTACATCTTCCAAAGCTGCACATGTCCCCATCTGCGCCTGAGTGGGAAGGAGGAAGCACCGCTAATCTCTTCATTAGTCAGTCCTCCCCCACCAGGCTGATTCAGCCCCATAAACAATAGATATAATTACAGGGAACAATGATGTGTTTGCTTCCAAGTCTAAACAAAGAGTTTACATGTAAAAACAAGGAGAACAGAGGGGAGAAGGCATCCTGCTGTTTGGGGTTTGGGCTTTTTTTAATTCTGCCTTCCATTTTCTTCTCAGCTTGAAAGCTTGGCTTGTGAGGCATCAAATACCACAGCAAACTCACTGTGGTCCACGCCCGCCTCTCAGCATCCGGGAGCCAGGGAGAACTGCCCTTTGGGTTCTGAGACGGTGAGCGTCATGGAAAGAGATGGCCTCCTCTTCCTCCAGAGAAGGTGGTGTGTGCACGGAGGTAAATACTCAGAGCATCAGGATTCTTTTTTAACCTTTTTATTTTTTGGTGGGGGTGGACGTAGGGGACTCAGTTTTACTTAGAAAGCATATTAGGGACTGGGCCAATGATTTCTTGGTGCATGGCAGGGGAGTTTGGGAGAAATGGGGAGCTAATAATGATAACTACAGAGTGAAGAAAACGTTCTAAAACTGAGATGATGACTGTACAACTCTTCTTGCTGTGATTGAACTATTGTATGATATGTAACTTCTAGGCCAATAAAACTGCTGAGGAAGAAAAAAAAGAAAGTATATTAGAGTTTTGTGTTAGTCTGGATAGATTAGAGAAACAAATTCATAAGCCTAAATATGTATATAAGGGAGAGGTTTATATACAAGAGCAATTGAACATAGAGAAAAACATCCCAGCCCAATCCAGTCCAAGGTCATAAGTCCAGTATGTCCCATATGTCTGATACCAGTCTATAAAGTCTTCTTCAGACTCACGAAACACATGCAATGACACCGAATGCAAGATGATCACAAACCAGATGGGCGGAATGCCTTTGGATGCAGTGGCGTTGTAAACATCTCAGCACTGGCAGGGTCTCCAAGTGGCTCCTCTTGCTTCAGAATTCTGGTTCCATCAGGGTAGGTCCATGTGGCTTCTCCTCAGGGATGTCTCACAGGGAGTCGACCTTGAGTCTTGTCAGTAGAGCGTCTCCAAAAGAGTGCTGTCAGTAGAAAATCTCCAAGGAAGTGAACAGAGAGAGACCGTGTCTCTGCCATCAAGAAGGAATGACCACATTTCCCAGAGTTCTCAGGAGAAGAGCACGCCCACACAGAGGTCTCATTGGCTATCTCCAGATTGACAGGCTAGATTCCACTTCTATGCTCTTAATCCTCAAACTGACACCAGATTAGGTGACTGTCACAAATTTAAATACCTGAGCCCTGTGTTTGTAAAAGGATTGGGTCTATCGTAGAAGTCCCAGGGCATTTATGAGTCTCCACATGAATTCAGCCTCAGTTGGGTTCCTCTGACCATTACCCAAGCAGCATGAGTAGCTTTGCCCACAGGCCAAGGACATGAAACAGGAGTCTCACTGCTGATGTCAGGTGGATCTTGGCTGGAAGCGGAGACTACCAGAAAGATGTCTACTTGTGTCTCATTGACTATGACAAGGATCATAACAAATTATGGGTAGCCTGGAAAAGAATGGAAATTCCAAGACGCTTTGTTGTGCTCATGGACAACCTGCTCATCAGTCAAGAGACACTTATTTAAAAAGAACAAGAGTAGACTGAGTGATTTAAAATCGCGAAGTATGTGTGTCCTGGTTGTGTCCTTTCATCACATTTGCTCAGTCTGTAGACAGAGCAAATAGCCCAAGAAATCAGACGATATGAAGAAGAATGAGGCTCCAGGATCTTAGCAAGGCTTATTCACAGCCTGAGATGTGTTAAGATGTGGCTTAACATTGCTTGCTGAGAGTCACAAGGACTTGAAGCATTTACTGATGAGGATCACTGGCTATGGCTTTTTTTTTTTTTTTTTTTTTTGAAACAGAGCAAAGTTTATTAGGGCAAGCAAAGAGAAGGTAGGGGTAGGGACGAGTTCGAACCCGGGGCAAAGAGAAGGTAGGGATGAGTTCGAACCCGGGCTACAGCATGACCACGCAGGATCAAACTGAAGCCTGGCTATGGCTTTTAACATAAGGAAAACAAGAATTCTCACAACTGGACCAATGGATAATATTCTGATAAACCTAGAAAAGATTTAAATTGTTAAGGATTTCATTTTACTTGAATCCATAATGAACACTAAAGGAAACCACAGTCAAGAAATTAAGTGGAAAAATGTGAATACATTGCATGGTACAAGATGCAGCTAAATAAATGCATAAGGGGTCAGGTGGGGGTGGTAAAAGGGGAGCTGACGACAAGGAGTTCAGAAAGAAAGAAAGCGTTCTGAAGCTGGATGTGTTAACAACCGTACACTACTACTTGATGTGATTGAACTATGGACTATTGTATCTGTAAGAGCTCCCCCGAGATGATTTTTTAAATTAATTTTTTTAAAGTTTCTGTCCTGCTACTAGAACCTGGTAGAGAATAAATACTTGACGATGGGAAATCACGTGACTCTGTGGCCTGAGCTGCCCAGCATGAATGGGGTGCTAGCTGACCTGCCTGGCCATGAGGTCAGGCATGTGGAGCTCGGATCCTTCAGCAGCTGGATCTATGAGATCAGGTGAGGGCAGGTCCAGAGCCACTGCAGGTTGTTTAAGCAAGTGTCTCAGACTCAATGACACCTACACTTTTTTCTTGGGGGGGGGGGGCATCACTGCCCTCAGGTGGTGGGAGGAGGAGTCCCAGCCTTTGCTCCTGGGAGCCGGAATCGAACCTCCATCCCAGTGGGCCGCAGTCCCGCGCACGACCACTACGCCACCGGGGCTCAGCCCACACCGACACTTTTGTGGACATCTTCTCCTACTGCTTTGCCATCTGCCCATCAATCCACACCTTGAAGAGTTCCCTTTGCCCATCTTTGGAGAAAGAAAAACGCATGCCTGCTTCACAGGTAGGTCTGTGCAATGTGTTGGCTAGAGGCTATTGTAGGGAGTAATGTACATCTAGAATAATTCTATACACACCGAAAGGTCTACTCCTAGGCAGGACAGGCTTACTTTGTAGAATGTATTCCTCGTGGTGTGTCTCACATGTTCTCTGCCCGCTGTTTCTTGTTGTCGTTGGATCGAGGGGGTGAGTGTGTTTGGAGGTCATCTCTTTGGCAAGACTATCTCAGGCTTATGCTGCATTCTCTCGTTGTCGTTGGGCACCTGAGAGTTAGTTCCAACCGAGAACCACCCAATGTACAAGCAAACAAAACACTGCCCACTCCTGTAGGAGCCTCGCAGTTGCTCCTGTGAGCCTGCTGCTGCAGCCACTGTGACAATCCACTTCCTGGGGAGTCTTCCTCTTTTTCAGGGACCCCTTGCTTTCCGAAGTGTGACATCCTTCCCCACGGACAGCTCCCTCCAGGGGGCGTATCCAAAGGAGGTGAGAAAAGGCTCACCGCCCATGCTCTGAAGGCTTCTTGTCTCCCTTGTGCGATTGCAAGCTGACGGTGATCAATGATAGATCTCATTCCTTTGGGGGTTGAACAATGATGATATTCTAATTTGGTAATTTCTTCCCTAGGTGTGAGCTGGAATGGTTCTATAAAGAACACTTCCCTTTGTCTATAATTTGACTGAAGAGTCTTGGTGTTGCCACAGTTAAGCATTCTGCTGCTGACCCAAAGATTGGCAGTTCAGACCCACCCATTAATGCTATGGTAGAAAGACCTGGTGGACTGCTTTCACTGCAGTTTCCAGTAAGAAAACTTTATGTATTTGGGGCTCATCTTCCAGCATGACTACAGAAGGTTTTCACTTGCTGATATTTTTAAAAGTGGATCGGCAAGTCCTGCTTACTAATATGTCCTAGGCTGCAAGCTCTGCTGAACTCAGGCCATCAAGGTGACCCTGCTCTGTTAGAAACTGCCATGATAGCCTCCAGCTACCCAGCAAGACTGAGCCACAGCCATCCAACAAACGGAAATAGAGACGCTGGAGAGATGATCCATGTACTTCATTCTTTACCTTGATTTCAAAGCTTTTGCAGTGAGTTTGTTCAGTCATATCCTCTAGCGGGGACTGGACTATTTTTTGGGGGGGGGAGGGGCATCACTGCTCTCCGGTGGTGGGAGTAGGAGGCCCAGACCCACTGCTGGAATTGAACCTCCATCCCAGTGGTCCGCAGTCCCGTGCACAACCACTATGCCACTGGGGCTCAGCCCGGACTTTTTTTTTTTTTTTTGAGCATTACTATAAACTCGTAAATTTAACTTACACATGCCTCAACCCACTACATGTCTTAGTACATAATCTGTCTCCTGTTTTTGATCAGCTGGCCCGATTCAAGCTGATGCCTAGTCGGGTTGACACCAGCCTCTTTGGGAGCTTCCTTACTACGGGGTAGAACAACAATTCCCAAGCTTATCTCACACACTGCCATTCCTGTCCCAAACTTGAAAGGAGACATTTCTGTCAAAGAGCCCTTGCTTCCCAGTAGGGAATGGTTTTATCTTTTCTGTGCTAGGGGAGTTCATTTCTACTAAGTTGATCATTGATTCCAGACCTTTTCAATGGCAGAGCTAGGGAAACACTTAAAGAAAAAGACAAACAACCCCAGAAGAGAATGAACTTGAAAAGACAACTCATGAGAGAAAGAAAAATGAGTGACTCTCACCATATGCAAAGATGTTCAACCCTACTTATAGTAAGAGAGATTGAAACTGAACTTGACATATGATTTCTCATCTCTCATATTCACAAAATGCAGGTGTTGGAGACAGACTCGTAGGCAAGACTGTGGGTGTGGGGGTGAGGACTCAAACACTGCTGGTGAGAATACAAACAAGCACAACTTCTGAAGAGGGGCTTGTCAGTGCCAGCAAAATCACACAGGCACTTACTCTTCAACACAGAGCCTGATTTCTAATAATCTACCCCCAAATACCCTGGCTAAAATGTGAAAACATTTTTATGCAGCACAAAAATTTGGAAACCGGGCTGAGTCCCGGTGGCGTAGTGGTTGTGCGCAGGATTGCGGCTCACTGGGACAGAGGTTCAATTCCAACAGTGAGGCTGGGCCTCCTACTCCCACCACCAGAGAGCAGTGATGCCCCCCCCAAAAAAAAAATTTGGAAACCATACCAAAGTCTCTGTGAAGATCAGAAGGTCCTCTGTCATCTCATTCCTACACGGTATTCAGCGACATCACATTGCTGACTGATGACCTGAAATTAGCCCCAGTGATAGAATTCAGGGCATCCCTGGGCAGTGTGAGGGCCCTGGTGGCGTAGTGGTTCCTTGTTGGACTGCAAGCCTCGAGGTCAACAGTTTGAAACCACCTGCAGTTCTGAGGGAGGAAGACAGATTTTCTATGCCCCTGAACATTTACTGTTGGGAAAATCATAAGATTGCGGTGTCAGTGTCAACTTGATAGCAGTGAGTTTGTCTGGTTTTCTGGGAATTGCAAACTACTAACCAAAAATTTGGCAGTGCAAAGCCTCCCTGAGGCAACCCAGATCAGCCAGTTTGCTCCTGAAAAAGAACAGCCTTTGGGGAAGCTTTACAACGCACACATGGGGTGGTCAGGACTCAGAATCAACAGCGACAATGACAGGAACAGGCGAAGGTGTCACTGAGGTCGGGTATCAGGCATCAATGAACAGAGCATCACGCCCTTGTCAGGAGTGGGCGCCCAAGGCCCACCTGCTGACAACTGGACACCCTTACGGAAGGGTCTCGGGGGGGATGAGCCAGCCAGGGTGCAGTGTAGCGATGATGAAGCACACAACTTTCCTCCAATTCTTTAATGCTTCCCCTTCCAACAACACCCCCCCCCCCCGATCATGACCCCGATTCTATCTTACAAATCCGGCTAGACCAGAGGATGTACAGGGGTACAGAGAGGAACTGGAAACACAGGGGATCCAGGACAGATGTCCCTTCAGGACCAGTGGAGAGAGTGGCGATACTGGGAAGGTGGAGGGAAGATGGGTAGAAAGGGGGAACCAATCACAAGGATCTACATAAAACCCCCTCCCCGAGAGAAAGACAACAGAAAAATGGGTAAAGGGGGACATCAGACTATTAAGACATGACAAAATAATAAAAATTTATAAACCATCAAGAGTTCATGAGGTAGAGGGAGTGGCAGGGAGGGGAAGATGAGGAGCTAATAACAAGGGCTTAAGTGGAAAGCAAATGTTTTGAGAATGATGAGGGCAACAAATGGACACGTGTTTGACACTATGGATAGATGGATGGATTGTGATAAGAGTTGTAAAATCCCCCAATAGAGTGATTTTTTTAAAAAGAAACAAGAGGGCTGAGCCCCGGTGGCGTAGTGGTTGTGCGCGGGACTGTGGCTCACTGGGACGGAGGTTCAATTCCAGCAGTGGGGCTGGACCTCCTACTCCCACCGCCGCCGGAGAGCAGTGATGCCAAAATAAATAAATAAATAAATAAATAATAAAAAGAAACAAGCAAAAGCTTCCTTCCCCTTTTTGAAAGCGATTCTGAGGCACTGCTGTCTTCAACCTACCTTTTGCTTAAGCAACTAATGCAATGGCCACTTCCATAGAAGTTCCCACAACGATGTCGCCGAGCTTTTCATTTTCGACACAAACAAACAGAAAGGGGAGTGGGGGAAATAATAATAATAACCCACTGCTACTGAGTTCATTCAGACTCACAGCAATCCTACAGGACAGAGTAGAACTGTCCCAACATATAACATATCATAATGTTACAACACGTGGTGGGTTAATCTGACCTTCAGATTAACAGCCCAGCGTGTTACCCCCTATGCCACCATGTCTCTGTCCTGCATCTCCACACCACTGTCCCGGATACATTTTGACATGAATTTCATGAAACTTCTCAGAGAAGTGAACAGCCAGTTGCCCTTAGTGTTGGCCAACTCGATCATGTTTTCTTGTACCGGCTTCTTTCTATCGCTGGTTCCCTCCTGCTGCCTGAGGTTGTAGCTCCCCAAACAAGGGACTCGTGCACAAGCTTCCATCAGGGGAGCCACGCTTTGATAGCCAATGATGGGCAGTGCTTTGTCCACTAGCTTGTGAAGCTAGCTCATGGAGACTACACAGTCCACAGAAGGAAAAAGATTTATGCCAGACCCTCTCAAGAACTCGCTCGCGCATAGCTGAATTCATCTTAGGTAGCTGCGATGGCTAGGAATTACATCAACTAGACACTCCTGGGGAAGGGTAAGGAAGGCCCAACCTGTCGATTATATTGGAGCCTAATAGCACCTCCTGGGTATTTTAAGCCTCTCTGTATGAGAATGAGAGACACTGAGAACTGGCTCTCTCTGCTCATGTCCCTTCCTCTTTTCTGGGACTCTGCCTGCCTTCCAGGGGCAACTCCATGTGAACTGCTGGTGTCCTGCCATGTTGCCACCCATCCTGAATTCAAGGGAGTCAGCATACACCAGCCTATGATCTTCCTGTATCCCTGCATCTTCCTGTACATCATCAGCCTGCAGCTATGTGAGTCTAAAGAGGGCCAAGGCAAGTCTCAAACGGTGAATTTGAGATGGACAAGGTTGGGGTGTCTTCTTGATATGTTTATTTTTTAAAATTTATTTTGGGGGGGCATCACTGCCTCTGGTGGTCGTGGGCACTACCTAGTGCTGCTCCTGAGAGTCGCCGCTGGATTTGAACCTCCAAGCCCGCGGGCCGCAGTCCGCACTCAACCACTTACGCCACCGGGGCTCAGCCCCTGATATCAGTTTAATTGTAGTTAGAAAACTCTTATATAGGGCTGAGCCCCGGTGGCGTAGTGGTTGTGCGCGGGACTGCGGCCCACTGGGACGGAGGTTCAATTCCAGCAGTGGGGCTGGCCTCCTACTCCCACCACGGGAGAGCAGTGATGCTCCCCCCCAAAAAAAGAAGAAAAAAAAACTCTTATATAGAATGATATTCTTTTTTTTTGGGGGGGGGGAGGGCATCATGGCCCTCAGGTGGTGGCCCAGCCTTTGCTCCATGGAGCTGGAATCGAACCTTCATCCCAGTTGGCCGCAGTCCCGCGCACAACCACTACACCACCGGGGCTCAGTCTAGAATGATATTCTTGATATCACACACAAGTAAAATTTTACTTAAGATCATCCAACCACTTTTGCAAAAGCACATTGAATTTCAGGGAATTTCAAGAAAGAAGTTCAGGCCAGATTCAGAAGCGGTCATGGAACAGGGATATCAGTGCTGATTTCAATGGACTTGGCTCAGAGTAGAAAATACCAGAAAGATGTTTCCTTGTATTTCATAGACTATACAACAGCTTTGACTGTGGAACATAATAAACTGTGAATAACTTTGAGAAGAAAGGGAATTCCAAATACTTCATTGTGGTCATTCAGAACTTGTACATGATCATATCCTGTGCAAACAAAACAAGGCAATACTGCATGGTTTAAAATTGGGAAAGTTGTGTAACAGGGTTGTATCCTCTCACAACATTTGTTCAATCTATATACTGAACAAATCAATAGAGAAGCTGGATTATAGGAAGAATCAGGAAGACTTATGAACTTATGCAGGTGACACAACCTTGCTCACTGAAGTGAGGAGGACTTGAAACACTTACTGATGAAAATCAATGGGTGTGGCCTTCAGTATAGATTACAACTTAACATAAGAAAGACCAAAATCCTCACAACGGAACCATCAGGTCATATCAGCATAAAGTGAGAAAAGTTTGAAGTTGTCAAGGATTCTGTCTGACTTGAAACCACAGTCAATGTTCATGGAAGCAGCCATGAGGAGATAAAAAGATATTGCATTAGACAGATCTGCTGTACAAGATCATTTTTAGAGGGTTGAAGAGGAAGGATGTTACTTTGAGGACTAAGGTGAGCCTGACCCAAGTCATGGGATCCCCATTGCCTCCTCTACATGTGAACGTTGGATATTGAATACGAAACACCATAAAAAAATAGATGCACTGAAATTGTGGTGCTGGAGAAAAATACTGAAAGGACTGTGCACAGCTAACAGAACAAACAGATCTGTATCGGAAAAAAGAAGACCTTAGGCAAGAACAGCAGGACTTCACCTCACATACATACTTTGGACATAGTGTCAGGAGAGACCGATCCGTGTTTGGTAAAGTGGAAAGGTGGCAAAAAAAAGAGGAAGGTCCTCAAAGAGGAGGACTGACACCGTCACTACATCAATGGACGCGGGCAGAGGAGCACTGCGAGGATGGCACCGGGCAGTGTTTGGTTCTGCTTTGCTACCAGGTCGATATATGTTGCAGCTGACTCGATGGCACATAACAACATAACAACATAAAACTCTTTCTTAGACACACATTATGTGACTGCCTGTTTATCACTACACAACCCAGCCCAACACAGCTGCCCCTCCCAAATCTCATCCCACCGCCAGTTCCTGAAATGCTGTTGTTGTCACCCCAGTTTGGTAATTCACAGCTCGTCTTCCAGCAGAAAGCACACCAAGGGTACAGGCACTAACCAAGTCATTTCTTCTTAAATACAGCAGGCTGATGACCAAGCGGTCAGCTTTTCAAAATCACCAGTCTTTCTGCAGGAAAAAAGAAGAGGCTTTCTATTCCCACAAAGTTACCAGTCACAGAAACCCACCAGGACCTTGTCCTAGAGGGTCAGAATCCACTCAATGACAGTGAGTTTGGTTTGGTGTGTGGTGACTGAGGCAAAGCACTCTGGACGTGGAAGTAACCATTTCCTTTGAATGACCTTGGGTGTAAGTGTGGCCAATAAATTTCTCTTTTGAAAGCACTTTGACCCATTCCTTTCTTTTATGACTCTAAACATACACTTGCAGTATTTGGTAGACCCGCAACTTTCTAACTTTTGATCTTTTTTTTTCCCTACATGTATTCTTGATATATAATTATAGCCACAGACTAATCTATTTTGAAAACAATCCACCACTTTTTTTCTTGGGGGGGGGGGATCACTGCTCTCTGGTGGTGGGAGTAGGAGGCCCAGCCCCACTGCTGGAATTGAACCTCTGTCCCAGTGGGCTGCAGTCCCGCGCACAACCACTACACCACCGGGGCTCAGCCCCAATCCACCATTTTCATCATGTGATTTTGTGACCAAATAATTTTGCGATCATTGGAGCTTATAATAAGTAGTCGTTGTGATTATTACTAAAGAATGATTTGGGGGCTGAGCCCCAGTGTCATAAGTGATTGAGTGCGGGACTGCGGCCCACGGCCTTGGCGGTTCAAATCCAGCAGCAGCAAGGCTGGGTAGCTCCCACAACTACCAGAGGGCAGTGATGCCTAAAAAAAATTTGTTTTAATTAAAAAAAAAAAAGAACGGTTTTTAAGAGGCTGCAATCATGTTATAAGAGAACAGGTCGGGCTGAGCCCCGGTGGCGTAGTGGTTGTGCGCGGGACTGCAGCCCACTGGGATGGAGGTTCGATTCCGGCTCCCAGGAGCAAAGGCTGGGCCTCCTACTCCCACCACCTGAGGGCAGTGATGCCTAAAAAA
>PVJH01002581.1:67757-98872 GCA_004026705.1 Nesogale talazaci | reverse complement strand
CAGGTCAAAGGCTGAGCCCCAGTGGCGTAGTGGTTGTGCACGGGACTGCAGCCCATTGGGATGGAGGTTCAATTCCAGCAGCGGCTCCACAGAAGCAAAGGCTGGGCCTCCTACTCCCACCACCAGAGAGCAGTGATGCCCAAAAAACAAAACAAAACAAACAAACAAACAAACAAAAGAACAGTTCAAAGACTTTATTTAAATTGTTAACACACACCAAAAAAATTGTTAACACATTAGTGAGCTAATAGCATGTTACAACTGGAAAAGAAAGGGGAAAAAACAGATGCTATAATTGGTTCAAAAAGTTATTCCAAGAACCACCCACGTGTAGATTAAAAACAAATAGTGTCATTCTGAACTGCTGACCTGGCTGTTAGCAGGCCAACATGTAACCACTGCACCACAAGGGCTTCTCAATGTGTATGAGCTGTTGGGAATGTTGCCATGCTGGCAAGGCTCCTTCAGCACAGCCCAGGGTCTCTCAGTGGAGGCCGCCATGTTGCTATGATGTGGATCAGAGCTTAAATTCTGAGCACTAGGTTGGCAGACAGCTACAGTTTACAGTGAAAGCCCTCAATCCCTTTTTGAGTCTCTATATAGAGTCAGGTCCATCGGATTCTTGCTGACTGAATAGCAAAAATGTGCATAGCACTGCCCTCAAGCCGAAAAATGGAGCGCTAACACTCCCCTAGGCAGCCTGTGGGGGTGGGGGGAGGAGGGCACAGTGCAAGCTGAGCTGTTAAGGACTTGCCGTGGTGTGCCTGTGGAATAGGGTTACACGGTAAAGAAACATTCCCTGACCGCCTTAGTCAAAAAGCCCTGTATGTATTTCTAATTGTGGGCCCTATCCCGTGTCTGTAATTCCACCTGCAACTGTGAGGTATTAACCAGCTGCCAAGTACAAATCTGTGACAGTTTCTGTGGTAGTTACACAATCTGTTGTCAATTTGAGACTTACAAGTGAATGGGGTGGAGTTTAGACTATCAATCAGGTCACAGCTTGATGACCTCATTTAGAGGCTCTATGGAGATAAATAGCTTGCTGAAGGCGGTTCACAGGCTCGCTCCCAGGGAGACGTAACTGACAAGACACATGGAGATACACCAGTGCCCTGAATTGGAAAAGTCATGCAGAGACCCCTGCTAGTGCTGAGATGCTTATACCACCACTGGATCCACAAGACTTTGCACCCACTGGCTTGTGATCTTCCTGCATTGGGCATCATTGCATGTGCTGTCTGAGTCTGAAGACATTATAGATTGTTATTGGACATATGGGCTAAGATCAGACTTATGGACTTGATCTGGACTGGCCTGGGATGTTTTCTCAATATTTGATTGCTCTTATATATAAAGCTCCTTCTTATACACATGAGTGTCTATGAATTTGTTTCCCTAGTCTACCCAGACTAACACAGTTTCCTTTGTTCTCCATGTCCTATTTAAGTGTTGGAGTTTTTGTGAAGCCTTTGATGCCACTATCATCCATTATGGCCTTGTATGAATTGTCTTTGCTTTGTCTTGTTTAAGACTTAATAAATGTTCTCCAAAAATTAACATTTGAAATTTCAGATCGCCTTTTTTCCCTAAAACGTCAGTGGAGCTTCCAGAATAAGACAGACTGAAAAAAAAGGATTGACAATCAACTTCTAAAAATCAGCTAGTGCACACTCTAGGGGTCACAATGGTTCCGCCCTGTTGTACCTGGGTCATCATCACCATGAGTTAGGAGTGAGCACACTGATGGCTAACAACAAGAGCTGTCTCAGTGATGGCTAGCAAGAACAATAGTGCTGAAACGAATTTACCACTGATTGCAGACTTGGTTTGTTTCATTAGGAAAAAAGAAATAATTCCACATTTTATTTGTGTGCTTTTGGACAACAATACTTTTCATTATCTACAATTTATAGCTCAAAATACTGAAAGGCAGTGAGATGCTATAAAAACACATAACCCCAAGGGAAGGTCTATTAGAACACATCTATTGCTCCATTGAAGAACCTGCTAACCATTTTGCTTCATTTCAAATTCTTCCCCATTTTTGCCTACATTGTCTCCTTCAAACTCCTTGTTTCACAGAGGCCTAGAGACCTTAGATGAAAATAGCATTCATTATAATATATTTACCACAAAGAAAAGCTACTATGTCTGAAACTCAGAGCATTTGCTTCTGCAGGACCAGGCAGCACCTGCACTTAGGAGCTTCATACCTCAGATACTACTCCGCCACCATTTCCCTTCATTTCCACAGAGACTGGGATGCCTCCATTGATCTGTTGCTTTATATTTCCTGATATCATTTTTCAATCAATTTCTTCAGTCTAGTTTTTCTGATAGCTTCACCTACCTAACTTCAGTCTCTATAATTTTATTGTCCAACCTCCACATAAATGCAGAGTCTTGTTTGCTCCCTGTGTCATTTCTACATTGTATGTACAAAATAGTTCCTATACATAGAAGAAAGAACTAGGAGGCAAAATCCATTTATAGAGGTATAAAAACAGGCATATAGAAATGTAAATATATTCACATATAATGATGGGGAGATGGGCTTATGTGATTATATTTTATGTTAAGTATTAATGTCTCACTTGGACATTGGGCCTCTACTCAACTCCTCCATCAATGCAGGATCACTTTGTTCGAATATCCTGATATTCTGTTATGCTCACCTTCCTGACATGCTGAAGACAAAATGGGTTTATAAAATAATGTGGTGAAGAAAGCTAATAGTGCCCAGATATTAAAAGATTTAGCATCTGGGGTCTTAGAGGTTTAAAGAGTGGTCATCTAGCAGGGAAGCAACAAAATCCACATGGGTCTCGAAGCACACCAGCCTGTGTGATCATGAGGTGTTGACGGGATCAGGCATCAGGTATCAGAAGATCCAGAACAAATAATTATATCATATGCAGCAAACAAGGGGATTCAAAGTGGAGATCCAAAGTTCATCTGTAGGCAATTGGACAGCCCCCTCACAGAAGCATCACAAGGAATTGACAAGCCATCCAAGGTGCAGTACAACACCGACGAAACACACAACATTCCTCCAGTTCTTGAATGCTTCCCCTACTATCATGATCCCAGTTCTACTTTTGTTTGGCTAAAGGCTAGACCAAAACAGATACACTGATCCAGACAGATGTTCTCAACACACAGAAAAGTAATGAGAGAAGCCATACCACGAGGGAAGGGAAGGTGGGGGGAGAAGAGGAAGAAAGTGGGAACTGATCACTATAATCAACAACACGCCCCCCCCCCCACCCAGGAGGACGAATACCAGAAACATGGGTGAAAGGAGACAGTAAATGGTACAAGATATGAAAATAATAATAATATATTATGAAGATGGGAGGATGGGGGAGAAAGGCCAAAAAAGAGGAGCTGATACTAAGGGCTCAAGTAGAAAGAAAATATTTTGAAAATGATGATGGCAACATATGCACAGGCATGCACAATACAATTGATGTATGGGTTATTTTTAATAACTTTTATTTTATTTTATTTTATTTTTTTGTTTGGGTAGCACTGCCCTCGGGTGGTGGGAGTAGGAGGCCCAGCCTTTGCTCCGTGGAGCTGGAATTGAACCTCCATCCCAGTGGGCCGCAGTCCCCCGCACAACCACTACGCCACCGGGGCTCAGCCCCAATGTATGGATTATTTTAAGAGCTGTAGCGCCCCTAATAAAATTATTTTTTTTAAGAAGGGGTGGAAAAATAAGAAGAAAGCAAAAATGTTCTAGAGAAAACAAACAAAAGCTTCTTTCAAATAAACCTGATGTTTTATGATCAGAGAATAGGTTGCTTTTGCTTGTTTTTCAACAGTTTTATTGGGATATATTATATCATATCATTCAGTAGTTCAGTCACATCAAGAAGAGTCATACAATCAGTTTTAGAATATGTTCTTTGGGGCTGAGCACCGGTGGCGTAGTGGTTGTGTGCGGGACTGCGGCCCACTGGGATGGAGGTTCAATTCCAGCTCCCAGGAGCAAAGGCTGGGCCTCCTACTCCCACCACCTGAGGGCAGTGAAGCCCCAAAAAACAAAACAAAAAATATGTTCCTCATTCTTTTTTTTTTTTTGGGTGGGGGGGGCTTCACTGCCCTGGTGGGAGTAGGAAGCCCAGCCTTGCTCCTGGAGAGCTGCTGCTGGATTTGAACCACCAACCCAGTGGGCCGCAGTCCCGCACACAACCACTACGCCACCGGGGCTCAGCCCCTGTTCTTCATTCTTATACGTATCAGTATTAGTTTGAACATGTTTGTTTTTAATTTCACAAACTCAAGGCAGTTTACTACTAAGAACCTTTTCACATTTTCTTGGCTTCTCACCTTCTGTTTTCACTAAAAACAACAACAACAACAACAGCTAATTAGGATACACTTGAGCAACAGGGTTCTATTATGGTTCACTGAAAAGAAACTGACCGTCCACCCTTCCTTCCTGGGCTCCTGCCTAGTTAATGTTTTCTGAATTACGTAATCTTCCTCCAGGGGCAAAGTCTTTCATAGAGCTGCTGTGTCAGGTGTAAGAAGAGGCAGTGACACAACCTGTGGGCTGTTAATTGCTTCAAAATGCCATGACAGGGAGTTAGATGCAGTCTGCACAGGCCTCGGGACAAGATGTCAGGATAGGAGTGATGTTGGAGCCAGGCTTTTGAGCAGGTTAGAACCAGTTTAGTCAGGACCGATGCAGTGAAACCCAAACAGAACTCAATTTGTAAAATGTGGGTGGACTGGAACAACAACCAGAATGGGACAAATTGCAGGTTAAAGTCCTGCCAGGGAATAATACTCAGAAGAGCAATGATGTTGTGAGCCTGTTCTGGAGCCTGTTGTCCTACTCCCACCAGGGCAGTGAAGATCCCCCCCACACACACACACACAAAAAAGAATGAGGAACATATATTTTTTTTTGTTTTTTGGGGCATCACTGCCTTCTGGTGGTGGGAGTAGGAGGCCCAGCCTTTGCTCCTGTGGAGCTGGAATTCATCTTTGAATTCATCTTTGCCAGGGCTGTGGAAAGCAATGCACATTCAAAGAAAACACATGCACTTGCTTTCTGTAATGCAAATGCAGGCTTTAGCAATTCTTTCCTGTTCTGGTTATTGTTCTAAGACATCCACATTTTGCACAGCCAAGTCCACTAGGGTTTCAGTTTGTTGGCAACGATTGAACGGGGAAGAACAGACTTGCAGCGCGAGTCGGATTTTCCAGCATCTGCTGCCAACCGAGCAAGGACCACCTGCACTGAGGCTCATCCAATATGACTCCAATCACTGAAGGAAATCACACCGTAACGAGACACCAGGACAACTGAAGTATATTCACAAGGAACAGCATCTTTTTTAAAAAATCATTGTATTGGGGGCTCTCATTTGTACATATGTTGCCATCATCATTTTCAAAACACTTTCTTTGGTATCAGCTCCTCATTTTCCCCCTCACCAACCCTACCTCCCTCACGAACCTTTGATAATTTAGCGCTTTTTTCCCCCATGTCTTACACTGACTAAAGTCTCCCTTCACCCACTTTTCTGTTGTCTGTTCCTTTAGGAAGGGGTTGTATCTAGATCCTTGTGATCAGTTCTCCCTTTATGCCCCCACCTTCCGCTTACCGTCCTAGTATCTCTCAGTATTGGTCCTAGGAGTTTATCTGTTCTGGGTTCCCTGTGTTTCCAGCTCTGATCTGTGCCAGTGTACATGTTCTGGTCTAGCCAGACTTGTAAGACAGCATTGAGGTTATGATAGTGGGGAGCAGGGGGAAGCATTAAAGAAGTAGAGAAATGTTGTATGTTTCACCAGAAGGACCACTATCTTTGTGCATTGGTGTTATTTATTATATATTGCAACCTGAGCTGCTTTTTCCCACCTTTACTGCTGGGACGGAAAGACTGATGCGGTTGTACTTCCTATTGTTTTATTGATGGATTGAAAGAACTCCCACAGGGGCACTGTAGAAGGAAGACCCGTTAGTCTGCTCCAAAAGGTCACAACTTTAAAAGTCTATGAAGCGGTTCTAATCTGATCATATGAGGTGGCAGTGATCTGAATCAACGCCATAGCTGTCAATTGACAACAATATATGGAGGTAGCTTCCAGAAGTTCATGAAACATTCCATTTGCCATCTTTCAGTTTGATTTTTTTCCACAAACTTTTGGAAACCCCCAATGTCCCCAGAGAGATGAAAGGGACAAAGATGGGCAGTCGATTGATAATCAGCAAAGTTCTCAGACTAAACCAACTAGAGGGGAAGGAAGGAACTGAGATTGGCGAGCCCGGGAACATCTGGAGGTCCTCTGTGGAGAGATGGAAACGTCACAGAGGAGTTGTTTCTACAGAAGGATGGATAGAGGCTCGTTTCTTTTTCTTTCTTTCTTTTTTTTTTTTTTTGTGGTATCACTGCCCTGTTGGGAATAGGAAGCCCAGCCTTGATCCTGGAGAGCTGCTGCTGGATTTGAACCGTCAGCCCTGTGGGCTGCAGTCCCACACACAACCACTACGCCACCAGGGCTCAGCCCGAGGCTTATTTCTTGTCAAGTTCAATGGATAGAGGCTCATGTCTCATCAAGTTCATGTCATGTCATGTCTCACAATACAGACTGCATGTGGGAAGACGGGAAGACGCGCCAAGTTTACTATACTAAGAAGACTTCAAAACGATCCTAGAGACGGGGAGGAAGTGGGGGAACCAGAGCTAACAGAAGAGAGTCTGATCCTGGAAACACGAGAATCCAAGACAGAGGACCCCTCAGGGCCAGTGGTGAGAAGGGCAATAATGGAAGGGTGGAGGGACGGTGGGGTAGAAAGGGAGAACAGATTGCAAGGATCTACATATGACCTCCTCCCTGGGGGATGGACAGTGGAGAAGTGGGTGAAGGGAGACGCTGATGGTATAAGATATGACAAAATAATAATAATTTATAAATTATAAAGGATTCATAGGAGAGAGGAGGGGCTAGGAGAGAGGGGGAAAATGAGGAGTGTATACCCAGGGCTAAAGTAGAAAGCAAGTGTTTTGAGAACGATGAGGGAAATAAATGTACAAAAGTGCTTAACACAAAGAATGTCTGTGTGGATTGTGGTAAGAGTTGTATGAGCCCCCAATAAAATGGTTTAATTTTTTTAAAAAGTGAGTCTGAGAAGAAAATGTTCTGAAAGTTTAGTGTGGTGGTGATGCACAAATCTTCTTAGCATGACCCAAGGTCCAATTTATGGCATGAGAAGTGCATGCCAATGAGACTATTAAAAATGTTTTTTTTTAATTGCTCCAAAACTCGATGGTCTTTTTTTCCATTTATCCATGAACTTTTGAAGCTCCACACCCGCCCCCTACTTCATTTGATTACCTGTGCTCAGCCATCTGTCAAGGTTAAAGAATTCATATTGGAATAAGACCCACGAAATTTCAATTTGATACTCTTGAGGAGTGTACATCTTCTCCTCACCTATCAACCATCTCATTGGCCAATGTTGTGCATATACAAAAGTGGTAAAAATCTATTCTCTGGGGCTGTGCCGTGGTGGCGTAGTGGTTGTGTGCGGGACTGCGGCCCACTGGGTTGGCGGTTCAAATCCAGCAGCAGCTCTTCAGGAGCAAGGCTGAGCTTCCTACTCCCACCAGAGGGCAGTGATGCCCCCCCCCCAAAAAAAATCTATTCTCCAACTACTTTATGAATTGACACACACATGTGGCAGTAAGGGGTAAGATGTGGGGTGAAAGTACCACTGCTGGAGGTGGTGTTGGTGGTGGTGACAGTCACATCTTGACAGATGTAGGCCTTTCTTTATCCTCAGTGGTTTGACAGTGAAGTAGTGAGGTAATTTGGCAGTTGTACAGTGATATAACCAGCCTATATCTGCAATTTTGTGAACTGACATGGTCACCTTCCATTTTTGCATAACACTGATTCTGGGTAGCCACAAGGTCTTTGCAACCTCACTGTGTCAATAGGTGAGAGGTAAATCCTCTTGGTCAGACTAGACACTTTCCAATAAAGAAACCAGTCTTAAATTGCCTACCCTGGGCTGAGCCCCGGTGGCGTCGTGGTTGTGCGCGGGACTGCGGCCCACTGGGACGGAGGTTCAATTCCAGCAGTGGGGCTGGGCCTCCTACTCCCACCACCTGAGAGCAGTGATGCCCAAACAAAAAAATTGCCTACCCTATCTGTGGTGTAAAGGGAATCTGGTGGTGTAATGGTTACTAATTGAGTTGCCACCAGCAAAGCCTGCTGCTCGAAACCACCAGCCGCTCCACAGGAGAATGCTGAACGTTCTATCCTGAGAATCAGTTACAGTTACAGAAAATCACAGAGGCAGTCCTACCCTGTCCTACCGGGTCACTATAAATTGGTACTGATTCTATGCCAGTGAATTTTGTTTTCTATCATTTGTGACATGGTGCCACCTAGAGGTCACGAGTAAATTAGCAAGTTTGCTTCATTCAAAGGAAGCCAATTGGTGGCTAGTGGGGGCATGATGGGCTGTGATTTGAGCGGCTAAACACAGGTCAGTGACTCTTGGGGAGAAAGATCAAGACTGCTCACTCCTGTAAAGATGTAAAGTCTCAGAAACCTCAGGCGACAACTTGACACTGCCTGATAAAGTCACTCGGAGTTGGAATTAACATGACATTAGCGGAGCTTGGAAAACTTGATGTCCTAGGGAGTTGCATGATCAGTAGTTCAAGCTCACCAGCCACTCTCTAGGAGAAAGAGGAGGCGTTCTGCTTCCACAAAGATGTGCAGCCTTAGAATACCACAGAAGCAGTCCTGCTCCTGTCTATCGGGTCTGAGTCAAAACTGACTCCAGTGCAGTGGATTTATCTCCTGGAGGCTGGTGGGAAGGTACGGCCAGTAAACTTTGCTCGTACTCATCTGAAGTTTTGTTAGGTAGCTGATTCAGCGACAAGGGCCTTCCATGCCTGCGAAGGCCCCCGTGAAGGAGGCTGGAAGGAAATCGGGCAACCATTAGACACCTATGAAGAGCCCTAATGGAGCAGGCTCAAAATTCAATCCCCCGGCCAGGTGGGAAGTACACCTGGGCAGCCCAAACCAGACCCAGGCTCTTGACATCAGCTTAACCCAGGCAATGGGGTCAACCAATACCTTCCACCACACCACCCCCAGTCAAGGAGTGGCTAGAGTGAAGGCAGGGAGCATGCTCTGACTCTCCCTCCCCCTGTTCGCAGTGCTGCTTGGGCCCAGCGCAGCTTCTGAGCAGCTGGGTGCACTTCCCTGAAACCGCACGCACCCTTTTGAGACTGTAAAACCTGAAACTTCTCCTGTCCTTCATAAAACCCACTTGGGTGACAAAGCAGGCTTCAGTGTGAATTCTTTCATCATGCCAAGCCAAGAACCAAGCTATTTCCCACTCCAGAAACCTTACAGTTTCTCAAATCCATACATATTTCTTTTCCAGCATTTTCTCCACCTTCAAACCAAGGGCTAAATTTGTGAAACTGAAAAGCTACAAACTGAATTTTCTGACTCCCTTCACTTCCCTGAGGGGTTGCCTGTGTCCCAGATTGAATGGAGGAAAAGCCAAGGAGGAACTGTATTAATTATTCGGTATAGATCCCCTCCCAAAGTACTACAGACATTTCAAGGAGAGGGAAGTAAGAAAACAAGTTTCCTTGTGGAGGGCCAGTTTGTGGCAGCCTCTGAGAGATGGACAGGCTGGAGGCAGAGTAAGGAGACAGGAGAAAGGGCATGCAAAGGGCAGAGGGACACAGTGTTTGGGGACCAGTGTTTGGAAGTATACAGAGAAGCAGGGACTCTGAAAGGTATTTCTGATAGACTGATGAAGAGGTGGAACAGGTGACAGCAGGGACCATACCAAAAACTAAACTCACTCCCATCAAGTGGATTCCAGCTCACAGAGACCCTCTAGAACACAATGGAAGCGACCCTGAGAGCTTCAGAGGCTGTAAACCTTTACAAGAGGAGCCGATATTGAGGCGTTCAAGGAGAAAGGAAAGATTTCGAAACTGATGGTGGGAGCAATTGTACAATATTGCTTGATGTGGTTGAACTATGCAAAGTTGCGATATTTGTGAGCGCTTTCAATAAAATGATTTTTAAAAATTATCAGAGTAGAAAATCTCATCTTTCTCCAGTAAGAAGGTTTCAGACGGCAGACATTGTGGCTAGCAGCCCAAGACGGAACGCGCTTCTTAGAAGTGGTTGTGGAGAGGTGTGAAAATTGGAAGAGGCATTTCCTATGGCTAAGATGAGTGTCATCATGGAAGGCTTTCACGACTTTCCACTGTAACCTTTGTGGCAGAGGAGCTTGTTGTCTTTCTCCCACCTCGCATCAGGTTGAAGGCAGAATTCCTGTGTCCTTGCTTGTTCAGGAAACCAATTGAGTTTTGTCATCAATCGACATTTCACCTATTTGGAAATGAGAAAAACACTCATACACTTAAGTTTTTCCCGTAGCTCTCTCCTTGAAAGCTGTGTTCATCATCACAACAGTTTCTGCGGCTTTTCCCCCCTAGTGGACAACAAACTCTCACAGCTGCTCGCTGTTTTCTTAAATCAGCAGTCACAAGAAACGGATCAAGTGAAACTGCTTTTAGAAAAAATTCACCCTGATGAGAAAGAACCTTTCCAGGCGATGCCAGTAGGTACACCAACTCAGAGTGCTCAACGCTCCCCTGGTGGTGGTGGTGGGGAATGCATGCTATAAAAACTGCTCCACCCAGCGCAATTGCAGTTTTTTGGGGAGTACCCCCTCACATGTGAAGACCCAGGCACCTACAGGAGATGGCTTGATATTAGCATCTTATTGGGGAGAATTGTGAAGCAAAATTCCTTCCTGGAATATATGTTCTGGGGTGCTCTCTAGCCTTGTCTCAGCACTGTGGAGGTGGTTTGCTAAGTCCTGTGGCCCCAAGTGTAGCCAGCAGGCCATGTACATTTTCCTCTAGGTCCTCAATTGCCCACAAGTGGTAATTCCAGAACACTTAACCATATGAAATCAGCACATAGACCAAGAGGCAGTCATTCAAACACAACACAGGAATACAGCATGGGTGAAAGCACGTGTATTGAGGTGATATCCTATCACCATACTCCTTCAATCTGTATGCAGAGCAACATAATCACAGAAGTTGAATTGTATGAAGGAGAACGTGGCATCAGGATTGGAGGAAAACTTATTAGAAACCTACAATATTGAAATGACACACCATCGCCTTCCGAAGACAAAGAGACTTAGAAGAGTTACAGGTGAAGATTCAAGACTGCAGTCTTCAGTATGGATTACAACTTGATGTAAAGAAACTAAAAACCCTCACAACCAAATCAATAAAAAACATCATGATACCTACTCCCACCACCTGAGGGCAGTGATGCCTTAAAAAAAAAAGGGGGGGGGGTGTTGAGCCCCGGTGGCGTAGTGGTTGTGCGTGGGACTGTGGCCCAAAAAAAAAAAGAAAAAAAAATCATGATAAATGGAGAAAATATTGAAATTCTCAAGGATTTCATTTTACTCTGATCCACATTCAACACACATGGAAGCAACAGTCAAATATCAAACACATTACACTCAGCAAATCTGCTCTACAAGACCTCTTTAAAATATTAAGAAGCTGGGCTGAGCCCCGGTGGCATAGTGGTTGTGCGCGGGACTGCGGCCCACTGGGATGGAGGTTCAATTCCAGCTCCCAGGAGCAAAGGCTGGACCTCCTACTCCCACCACCTGAGGGCAGTGATGCCTAAAAAAAAAAATAATAAAAATTTAAAAATATATATATATATTAAGAAGCCGGTTGAGCCCCGGTGGCGCAGTGGTTGTGCGCAGGACTGCGGCCCACTGGGACGGAGGTTCAATTCCAGCAGCAAGGCTGGGCCTCCTACTCCCACCACCAGAGGGCAGTGATGCCCCCAAAACAAAAAAAAATGAACAAATCTGTCATAGAAGAAATACAGGCAGGAGAGCAGGCACTTCTCTCACGTGCTTTGTACATAGTGTCAGAGGAGACCAGTCCCTGGGAAAGAACATCTTCCTTGGTAAAATAGAGCTGCAACAAAGAAGAGGAATATCCTCAACGCGATGGACCCACAGCTGCTGCAACAAAGGGCCCATACATTACAACAATTGTGAAGAGGGCCCGGGACCAAGCATGATTTTCCTCTGTTGGACACAGGGTCCCTAGGAGATGGAGAGACTCGACGGTACCTCAAAGCAATGAGTCGGAGCCACTTCAGGTGTTCCCTTGGATCAGGGGACGTGATGAACAAAGACTATTTTCATGCTAGAAAAATTTGAATGGATCCCCACAGTTCTATTGCAGCTTACCTAGCTCCAAAGGCCATGAGAACTACCTGGCCCAGCAAAGAAGCCTTGGGGCAGTGGCTAAAGCACTTGACTACTGGCCACAGGTCAGCTGCGCCAAGGGAGAAATACTGAGCAGTCTGTTCCATAAAGAACGGCTGTCTCAGTACCTCACTGAGCAAGTCTGCTCTGTCCTAGAGGGTTGCTAAAGTTGACAATGGGTTTGATTTTGTACCTAACCTAGTGCTCTTCCAGGCTCATCTGAACACCAGAGTCTGTGCCCAGAACGGGACAGGTGAGCATCCGACCGGCCTCATGTGACTCTCGCGTACCCAGTCTAAATACTACCTGTAGGTAACCCGCCTACACACACACCTCTGATGAGATTTGCGGGTTTGGAGTCTTGTGCTTCCCTCTAGTCTAAAGAATACAGCTGATCAATTTGGTCTCTTTTCAAATCTCACTGATTTTCTTTTTTAAATGCTTTTTACTGTGATCTAGATGGAAGTTTATGTGTCAAAGCATCATTTTTGCACAACTTATCAAGCCTCACCATGCTTGCCGTATCTTTCCACTCGTGTCTGTGTGTGTCTTTCTATCTGATCCATTTCCTTCTGGATCTCTTTAAGTAAAAATAGTTTGATTTTCTTGTGTTTTGTTTTGTTTTGTTTTGTTTTTTGGGCATCACTGCCCTCTGGTGGTCATGGGAGCTACACAGCACTGCTCCTGAGAGCCGCTGCTGGATTTGAACCGCCAAGCCCGCAAGGCCGCAGTACTGCACTCAACCACTTACGCCACCAGGGCTCCCCTGATTTTCTTAACAGGATAACTAATCTTTGCTTTCTTCCATTGTGTTAGGAGATCCCTGCTGATTGCAAGGTGGGAAGTTCAAAGATGAACTTGTCCGCTCACCTAAAGAGCCCTAAAAACCCCACATAGGGTCATTCGGAGTTAGAATCCATTCCGTGCCAGTGGGTTTGGTCTACTGAAGTATAATCCAGACTTCAAATTGTTACATTGTTTGATATGTGAATTATAATGTGAAGACGCTGCAGGACTCGGTGTTTTATTCTGTTATATTTATGTTCACTATGAATCAGAAGTGACTCGATGGAACCTAGCTTCAACAACAACTTTTTTGTTTTTGTTTTTTTGGGCATCACTGCCCTCTGGTGGGAGTGGGAGGTCCAGCCTTGCTTCTAGAGAGCTGCTTCTGGATTTGAACCACCAAGCCAGGGGGTCGCAGTCCTGCACTCAATCACTACGCCACCGAGGCTCAACCCCTTCAACAACTACTTTTTACAGGAATAGAAAGTCTCATCTTTCTCCCATAATTAACTGCTTGACCACAGGAACTACTGACCATGAAGTCACTAGTCCACAAGGAAGCGATAAGCCAGCTCCCAAATGGGGACTCTTATGTTGGACTTTAATTTCATGAACAACTCAACAGAATCAGAAATAAAAGAAGGGACTATTCTAGATAAAGGGAAATATCAGATTTATAAATTAAAAGAGACACAAAAGAAACCAATCAATTAAAAAGAATGAATCTTCTTTGATTCTAAACAGACTTCAGAAATAGAATTCATCTATTCAATAGAGAAAATTAAGTATGGACTAAGTATTTGGATGATATTAAAATTATTTTTAATTATTTTGAATTTTTATTAGATGTGATAATGACATGATGGTGAAGCAGTGACTTTTTCTTTCAGATTACAGGAGGAATGATGAGCTGTCAGGGATTTGCTTTTCAATACTGCAGCAATAAATAGCATATGTGATAGTACTTAAGGGAATTGCAGTGAGTAAGTTAAAGCATAAGGTGAGGGCTGAACCCCGGTTGCATAAGTGGTTGAGTGTGGCCCTGCAGCCCGCGGGCTTGGCAGCTCAAATCCAGCGGTGGCTGGGTAGCGCCCATGACCACCAGAGGCAGTGATGCCCACAAAAAAAAAAAAAAAAAAAAACACAAGGTGGAATGTAAAACTGATGATCTGCTCTGTAAATTCTCATGATAAAAGGTTACATATAAAAAAGAAGTCATGTGTAGATATATTTTTATAACTCCAGCAACAAAGCATATCAAGGAAAAGGGGTAAACAAAACAAATATGATGGAATGAACCTGGGGACAAACATTTAGAGGCTCGTATTTATAGCTTTTTAGGAGGTGTCTTAGTCTGGGTGGACTAGAGAAACAAATTCTGAGACACTTATATATGTATAAGAAAAAGCTGTATAGAAAGACTAATTGTATAATAAAAAAACATCCCAGCCCAGATCAAGCCCATAAGTCCACTATTAGCACATATGCCCAATACCAATCTATAAAGTCCTCTTCAAACTCACAAAACACATGCAATGACACTGAATGCAGGACGATCACAGGCCAGTGGGTGGGAGGTCTTGTGGATCCAGTGGCATTGTTAGCATCTCAGTGTTAGCAGGGGTCTTCAAGTGGCTCCTCCAGCTCAGGGCACTACTGTAGTTCCATGTGTCTTGTCAGCTGTAATGTCTGCCAGGGAGTGAGCAGAGGGAGAGTGTGTCTCTCGCCTCCAAGCAGAGAGACAGGAGTTCCCAGAATCCTCAGGAGAAGGCCATGCCCACACAGAGGCCTCATTGACTATGACCTGATTGACAGGCTAGACTCCAGCCCCTTACTCATAATCTGCTCAAATTGACAAATGATTATATAACTACCCAGTATGTTTGGTAAGTTTCACAATAAAAATTTTAAAAGGGTACATTTTGTTGTTCAGTTAGATCCTATATCATGGCATGTATTCCGGAAAAAGACAAAACTACACATATGTTCAAGAGAAAATCCTGCAGTAGTGTTTGTAAAACAAAAATTGGAAATGATCTCAGTCTTCATCAATTAATAAATAGAAATAGGGTGATGGGAGGTTGCCCATCAACAGCGTTTCCTGTTCTTCTTGATGAGTAAAATCCTGATTTTATCCTTCAGCAAACATTCCCAGGAATCAAAGATATACCATGACTAATCTAAGACAGGTTATGGAATCCCTGTCCCAACAATAATTTCTCCAAGAATCACTGAAGATAAGGGTGCTATGGTGTTGATTATAAAAAAATATATATTTTTCCTTAAAGAAAATGTGCCAAACATTCTGGATGGTGAAAACTTGTCAGATTATATCCTCTACTTTTCTGTGTTTTGAAATAATGAATGATGATAGCAAATCTTAGTGCTAAATTTTGCAATGTTATTATTCGAAATAGTTGCCTGAATGATACCAATGGTTTGTGTTCAACAGTTGTCAGTTTTTTTGTTTGTTTGTTTTTGTGGGCATCACTGCCCCCTAGTGGGAGTAAGAGGCCCAGTCTAGCTCCTGAAGAGCTGCTGCTGGAATTGAAGCGCCAACCCTGTGGGCCGCAGTCCCACACACAACTACTACGCCACCAGGGCTCAGCCTAAGTTGTCAGTTTGACCCCACGCAGCAGCCCCATGGAAGAAAGACATGGACAGTCTGTTTCCATCCTGGGTACAGCCAAGTTACAGACAAGAAAAGTCTGAGGTGCAGTTCTACTCTGAAATTCATGGATTGCTCTGAGTTGAAATCAACTCTCTAGCAATGGATTTGGCTGAGGAAGTCATCTCAGCTTCATGGTTTTTGTTTTTTTTTGGGCATCACTGCTCTCGGTGGTGGGAGTAGGAGGCCCAGCCCCACTGCTGGAATTGAACCTCCGTCCCAGTGGGCCGCAGTCCTGCATACAACCACTACGCCACCGGGGCTCAGCCCTCAGCTTCATGTTTTATGGAACGAAAAATCATGTTTAGATACATTTTCTTTTCTTTTTTATTGAAAATGCTTATATTTAGCATTAGCCAGCTGGGCTCAGTTTAGATGATTCCAATTGTGTTGGCAACCTCTAAAGCGTCATAGGTGCCAATCAAACATACGCCTTCTTCTCACTGTCAGGCCTGATTCAGGTGTTGACCTTGGCTACGTCAATGTCATTGAGCTTCTTCACAGCCTGTTTGATCTGGTGTTTGTTGGCTTTGACATCCACAATGCACACAGTGTGTTGTGATCTTCGATCTCCTTCATGGCAGCCTCTGTGGTCACGGGGAACTTGATGATGGCATCATGGTCCAGCTTGTTTCTTCTGGGGGCGCTCTTTAAGGGTATTTGGGCTGCCTTCTTAGTCTCAGGGTCTTGGGCCGCCAGAAGGTGGGTGACGTGTGGATCTTCCTTCTTTTTGTGCCTGTGGATGCCTTTCAGCACAGGCTTCTTGATTTTTTTTTTTTTTGCATCACTGCCTCTGGTGGGAGTGGGAGGCCCAGCCTTGCTCCTGGAGAGCTGCTACTGGCTTTGAACTGCCAAGCCCATGGGCCGCGGTCCTGCACTCAACTACTATGCCACCGGGGCTCAGCCTAGCCTTCTTGATTTTTAAAGTCTTTGTTTTGGCTTCCGTTTTGGGAGGGGCAGGAGCTTCCTTCTTCGCCATCTTCGTAAAAAGGCAATACATTTTCTTTTTTTGTTTGTTTGTTTGTTTTGTTTTTGTTTTTGTTTTGGGGGCATCACTGCCCTCTGGTGGTGGGAGTAGGAGGCCCAGCCTTGCTGCTGGATTTGAACCTCCAACCCAGTGGGCCGGCAGTCCTGCGCACAACCACTATGCCACCGGGGCTCAGCCCAATACATTTTCTTAACATGTAAATTTGAAATGTCCACAGGAGGTGGGCCTCACCAATGAGCCGTGGATTAGCACCGGGCTGGCTACCTGCCAGGTCTGAAGTTCTAACCCACTAATGACTCCTTAGGAGACAGTTGAGTCTGCTCCTGTGGCTGTTGCATCATCTCCTGTCACTTTGTAAAGGGGTGGAGTCTAGCCTGTCACTCAGGTCACAGCCAATGAAGTCTCAATGTGGGCATGGCCTTCTCCTGAGGATCCTGAGAACTCTTGTTTTCTTTCCTGGAGGCAGCACATACATTCTCTCTCTGCTTCCTCTTCCTGTTGACAAGTCACATGGAGTTATGCTTATGAAACCAGAGTCCTGGAGCTGGAGGAGCCACGTGGAGACCCTCGCCAACACCGAGATGCTTCCATCGCCACAGGATCCACAAGTCTTTCCACCCGCTGGCCTGTGATCTTGCTGCAGTCAGCATCATTCCACGTGTTGCATGAGTCTGAAGAGGACTTTATGGACCGGTGTCAGACGTATGGGTCAATATAACCCTTATGGTTACTATCCTACATGGACTGGGCTGGGAGGTTTTCTCAATATGCAATGGCTCTTTTACATAAAGCTCTTTCTTATACACATATGAGTGTCTCTGGATTTGTTTCTCTAGGCAACCCAGACGAACGCAGCTCCCCTCAAAAAGCAGCAGCAGCACAGGGCCTGTCAAAAAGAACATCGTGCTTGCTAACGTGGAGTGGCAGCGAAAAAGCAGCAAACAGAGGAACTGACTCAGGGCCTGCAACAGCGCACTCAGGCATAAGAACTGGGACGATGGTGTCACACCGGGCAGTGGGTGCGTGGTTCCCCTGTGAGTCGGAAGCAGCCCCACGGCACCTAACAACAAACATGGTCAAACTGCTAAACCCCAAACCACGCGCACAGCCACAGTCAATTCCTGCTCTTAGTCACCCTGCCAGACAGTGTGGGGGTGTTCCTTAGGGTCACCGAGACGGTAAAAAAAAAAAATCTATTTTACATCTTTCTTCAGTTAGAGCTTTATTTGCTTGTCTTGCTTGTGGGGTTTTCTGCTTGTTTTATTTTATTTTTTTTGGGGGGGGGGCATCACTTCTTTCCGGTGGTGGGAGTAGGAGGCCCAGCTCCACTGCTGGAATTGAACCTCCATCCCAGTGGGCCGCAGTCCCGCACACAACGACTACGCCACCGGGGCTCAGCCCGCTTGTTTTATTTCTAAACTAATATTTTTGTCTATTTTTGTCGCTTTTGAGACCAGGCGTAGCAGACCACACAGGCATTCAACACACAGGAGGTATATAATCCGGTGACACTAGTAACATGCTTCCAGTTTGCAATCCTTCTAGACCACCTTTTCCAAACGGTCCCTCCCCATTTGCAGGGGTTTTTCCAGCAACAGAAAAGCCGTGCATTTGAATCTCACCAATGGCCGTGAGCTGGTGTCTCCCTCTCCCTGCTGACGTCTGAAGCGGTCAGACATGGCTCTCGCCCCATATCATCAGATACTTCTTTTTGAACTGGCTTGAGATGTAAAGGAACTATCTGACCTCCTGTGTTAGTCCCGGTAGACTAGAGAAACAAATTCATAGACACGCATATGGATATAAGGGTAAGGTTTGTATACAAGAGGAATGGAACATTGAGAAAGCATCCCAACCCAGTCTATTTCAAAGCCATAAGTCCAATATTAGCCCTTATGTTCGATACCACTCTATAAAGTCTCCTTCCGACTCATGAAGTCACAGGTCAGCGGGTGCAGAGTCCTGGCACTGGCAGGGGTCTCCCCATGGCTCCTCACTTCCAGGGCTCAGGGTCCATCAAAAGCATCCAGTGGTGGTAGAAGCAACTCAGCACTGTGGCTTTTCCGGCTTCAGAGGTCTGGTTCCACCAGGGTAAGGCCATGTGGTTTCTCCTCTGACTCCTTCAGCTCCTCGGACGCTGCCATCTTGTCTTATCAGTGAAACAACTCCCAACAACTGGGGAAAATGGTCTCTCATCTCCACGAGGGAAATACTGCAAGACTTCCCAGAAATTTCAGGAGAAAGCCAGGCTCACATGGAGGCCTCATTGGCTACTCAATGGCTGTCTCCAGACAACAGGCTAGACTCCACCCCCACATCTCAATCATGAAATTGACATCAAATGCATGACCACCACAGCTCCTATGTCATTTTTTTCTAATTCTTTTGTCAAAGGGTATGTGCTCTGATCCGGATCCAATTAGGAATGCCGAAAGCACTCCCAACACTAAAACAGAGGAGGAGGACCTAAAGGAAATGGACTACAGGAAATTGTAGGATGAGCTGAGAAGGCAGGGAGGGGAGCGATGCAAGCCAGACCTCAGAGCAACAGGATGCAGGATGACCATCCTTAGAGGCAAGGAGGAAGGAGCAGCTATTGCCATAGAATGCAAAGGCTGGGTCACCACCAGCAAAGCTTGGACCAACCTGGGCCTGGACAAAGAGGAGCTTCTGCCAGAAAAACTACCTGAAAGAAAGAAAAAGGGGATGAGCCCTGGTGGCATGGTGATTGTGCGCGGGACTGCGGCTCACTGGGATGGAGGTTCAATTCCAGCTCACAGGCGCAAAGGCTGGGCCTCCTACTCCCACCACCAGATGGCAGTGATGCCCCCCCCAAAAAAAAGAAAGAAAAAGAGAGGGAAGAGACCCAGCCTTCTCCCTCCTTTCTGCCCTTGAACTTCCCCCAGAAACCCTGGTGGTGCCTTGGATTAAGAATTAGGCTTCACGGAAAGTTCTGCGGTTCCAATGTAGCCGCTCCAGGGGAGAAAGAGGTTACTATCCATTTCTGTAAAGACCTACCCCCTTAGAAACACTGTGGAGCGTTCTGCCCTGTCCGATCAGGTCACCGTACGTCAAACTTGGACTGGACAGTTGTGGGTAAGGGTTAATCTGTCCTGGGTGCCTGCCATCGCTGAACTAGCCCAAGGCTGGCAAACACAGAAGTCCATGGCAGTCAACCCCGTGGTGCAGAGGCAAGAAGCACAAGTTCAACCAGGGTCCAGGCCCCTGGCTCTAACACTGATTACTTACGACTGCATTTACATTATGTCTTATCTTCATTTTAAAAGAGCTTCCTAGCTACTGTGAACCTAGAGCTCCCAGGTTTCTGGGGATGGAGTTGGAGAACCCCTAAGGATGCCATTTGAATTTCAAATGAACATTTCAATCCTTGGAACCCATTTCAATTTTTTTTTTACGATGCTATAAAGTATTTTCTTTATTTTTTTTTAAGATTGTTTTGTTGGTGGGACCATTTCAACGAAATAGGAATTGTTGTCTGTCTAAAATTAAAACTGAACTGTGAATCCGGTATTTGGCTTCATAAGTGGTGTACAGTATCAAGCATATGTATCTCTAAATTACATAGATAGACACACACACATATACACCTTGTTGTTAGGTACCATCAAGTGGGCTCTGACTCAGCGACCCCAGTACAACAGAAGGAGGCCCTGCTGAGTCCTCCCCCATCCTGATGATGGTTCTTATGTTGCAGCCCGTGGCCACCGGCACTGTGTCAATCATTCTTCCATCGTGTCAAGGACCTTCCTCTTTTCTACTGACCTCCCACATTATCAAGTGTGACGACCTTCTCCAGGAACTTTTCCAAAGTACGTGAGACCTAGTCTCACTGCTAACTTCAAGGTCAACCGTTTGAAGCCCCCAGTCATTCCCAGGGAGAAAGACTAGACTTTTTACTTCCATACCGAGTTACAGCTTCAGAAACCTACAGAGGCAGCTCTACCCTGTCTGTGACAGGTAAGTTTATTGTGCCAACCTGGCTAATGAACAAATGGGATTTCATTGAAGGGCAGAGAGATTAATGGCTCAGTGAGCCCCGCCTTTCTTGTCTCTTGCTCTTTGATGATCAGACCAGTGTGCAGCTGCTGCCTTAGCTTGTTCTCTGCCTCCATTTGTGAGCTCCACTACCTGTGGGACACCTCACCCGTGGATGGGATCACTCTAGTTTGAGGTTCCTTCCAGCCCTGCTTTGCCATGCTACTGGAGTCCACATCGCCAGAGCCTGTCATGGGCTGACTGTTGGCAACCTGCCTTGCTGTTTGCTGTCTATGGCCAGACTGCCTGAATTCCTCTACAGAAGACTCAGATGTCCGCTTCCTTGACTTGCATCTGGTGGCTCTCAAGACTTGACAGACTGCCAGTGTATTAGCTGTCTTACAGAAGTGAGTTGCACTGAGCCCTTTGTACGGCTCTATAGATTAACTAGCTGTTTATGTCTTATGTTATATATAGCTATATAAATATATATGAAATCCTAAGTATCCTAGTTTTGTTTCTCTAGAGAACCCTGTCTAACATACTGCCCTATAGGGTCAGAATTTACAAGAAAGCATTGCATTTCATGTTTTATATACATATATATATACATACATACACACACACACACACACATATATATAGCCCTACTGGCATAGCAGGTTATATGCTGTACCACTAATTGGAAGAGTAACACTTTGAAACTACAGGAGAAAGGTGAGACTTTACTCCTAGAAAGAGTTCCCGTCCTCAACCTCCACAGGGGAAATTCTACCTTGTCCTGTAGGGTTGTTCTAGGGTCACTATTATGAGTTGTAATCCACTCATATCAATATTTGTATTTCATAGAATTGTATATAAACACTTAACCTTACACATATGTGAAAGCTTATCCTAATTGTACATCCAAATCAGTGTTGGATATAGCAAATACCAGGAAGAGCTACTTCATAGAACTGGATGGTAGCCCTGTGACGCTAAATCTCTTGTGGCATTTACCTTTTCATACAAAGTCAACATAGTGTGGGAAAGCAAAGGAGGCACTCCTTTGGGCCACGAAAAGGCTCAGAGGTCATAATAAGTGATCTCTCATCTAATTGGTCGTGAATATTAATGCCTGGTGATCAAACGACAGAAAATGTTGCTAATGACAGGGTCAGGAGCAGTGCTATGCCAAGTCATATTGGAGCCTGAGCCAAAAGAAAAAATTAGGTATATGGATTCAGCCTTTATTCAAAATGTGAATGTTACTCTTCATGGATTTTTGTTTTGTTTTTGTTTTTTTTTTTGGCATCACTGCCCTTTGGTGGTGGGAGTAGGAGACCCAGCCTTTTCTCCTGTGGAGTCACTGCTGGAATTGAACCTCCATTCCAGTGGGCTGTAGTCCCACGCACAACCACTACGCCACCGAGGCTCAGCCCCTCTTCATGGATTTTTATATGCATTCCTTTTTTTTTGTGGGCATCACTGCCTCTGGTGGTTGTGGGCGCTACCCAGTGCCGCTCCTGAGAGCGGCCGCTGGATTTGAACCACCAATCCCGCGGGCTGCAGTTCTGCACTCAACCACTTACGCCACTGGGGCTCAGCCCATTTTATATGCATTCTTAATTTTTGATATAGCATTAAAATAGTGCTTGTGTTCCTAATTGAACTTTTGGTACTCTCTGTCATGCTTACACCTGCCCTGACTGCCGGGTTTCTTTGGATTCATCTCAGGGTCACAGAAAATATCCTAGATTTGTGTCCAGCAGGCTCTACACAACTTGAGTAGGCAGCTTGAGTTCAACAGTACAGAGCACAACAAAACCCCCTGTCATAGAGTTGATTCCAACTCACAGCAACCACATATAGGTCTCCCTTGGTTGTAAATCTTTCCTGGAGGACATAGGCTCCTCTCTCTCCCAGAGCGCAATTAGCTGGTGGGCTTCAACCCTTAACCTGGTGGTTTGCAGTCCAATTCCTATCCAACAGCATCTCCAGGGCTCTTTTTGATCAATGAAACAAAAAGCAAGCTGAGGCAGGGACTCAGTGTCTGGATTCCTGTTCTAGCAAAACAGGTAGCAATGCTTGCTTTTAGACTTTGTTTTACTTCTTGATAATGATGTATTTGCTGCAATGCATCAATTCTGATATCATGTGTGGCTTCCATCTGCTTGCTTATGGAAACATGAAGGACTTGATTTATGCCTCAGTGTCCTTGATAGAAGCACATGGTCCAGCTGGGTGAACTAATTGCAGATGCAAAGACATAAATGACTGAAGTGAGGAGTGTGGAAAGATGAAGCTGATAGTCAGAGCCAGATAGATTATCGAGGGTCATAAAGGTATTTAAGGAGTTTGGCCTTGCAACTAAGCAATGGATGGTTTTAAGCAAGTGTAGACATAATCAGATAAGCAATATAGATAGAAGATAGATATATAGATAATAGATGGATAGATAGATAATAGATAGATAGATAGATAGATAGGCTCGTGAGTGGACTGGCAATGAGAATGGAAGGATCCTTGTTATTCAGGAGGTAGAATTCACAGACCTGGGTGGATTGGTTGAGCCAGATGGGAATGAAGAATTGGGATGTTGTTCAAACATCTTATAACATAGTGGTTTAAAACAACATAGAGTGGGTGAAGGGACACATCAGACAGTGTGAGACATGAAAAAATAGCAATAATTTAAAAATGATTATGGGTTCATGGGCAGGGGGAGGGAAAAATGAGGAGCTGATACTAACGGCTCAAGCAGAAAGCAAATGTTTTGAAAATGAGGATGGCAACACATGTACAGATGTGCTTGACACAATGGATGGATGGATGGATTTTGATAGTTGTATGAGCTCCCAATAAAATGATTTAAAAATAAAGAAATTAATGAAAAATTTAAAAGACATAGATACCCATGAGTTCATACTGCTTCTTGTTGCTGTTGTTACGGGCCCGAGTCGGTTCTGATGCATACTGACCTTAAGGGCAACAGAACAAAACACCACCCAGTCCGTCACGATCATCACGCTTACTGCTATGTTTGCACCCATTGTTGTAGCCACTATGTCAGTCCATCTTGTCAAGGGGCTTTCTCTTCTCTGTTGACCCTTTACTACGTAAAGCATGATGTCCTTCTCCAGGGACTGGTCTCCTGACCACAAAGCCAAAATACTGTCTATGTCCGTGCTGCTCTACATGTGTAATTAAATAAATACTACTACAAATGTCTAGAGGCGTCTTTGTGGCATAGTCCTCCCGGTTGGGCTGCAATTCTCAAGGTCCTCCGTTCAAAAGCACCAGCTGCTCCTTATGAGAAAGACGGGGGCTGAGCCCCGGTGGCGTAGTGGTTGTGCGCGGGACTGCGGCCCACTGGGATGGAGGTTCAATTCCAGCTCCCAGGAGCAAAGGCTGGGCCTCCTACTTCCACCACCTGAGGGCAGTGATGCCTAAAAAAAATTTTAAAAAAATAAATAAAATAAAAAGAAGAAGAGAAAGAAGGGGTTTTCTGCCTCCATAAGGAGTTTCAGTATTGGGAACTCACAGGGGCAGTTCCACCTCTCCTCATGGGTCACTATGAGTAGCCATCAACTCGATAGATGTGAAAGAGATATATGTGTGCTTAAATAAGTCACCAAAGGGCAAAGAGGTAACAGAAGATAATTTTTTGTTTGTTTGGCATCACTGCCGTCTGGTGGTCGTGGGAGCTACCCAGCCTTGCTGCTGCTGGATTTGAACCGCCAAGTCAGCGGGCTGCAGTCCCGCACTCAACCACTATGCCACCGGGGCTCAGCAACAGAAGATAATTTATGGATGTACTTCCAGCACGGGATGTAGAGATTAAACACATACAGACACACCCCTTGAGTGTGGGCCGTACTTAGTGGCCTGCTTAGATTAGTGTGTGGAAGGGGCGCGAAATTTTAGAGTGGAGTAACTTTATAGTGGAGAAACCTAGCCAACACAGTGTCATATTAGGGTTACCATCATCAATAATAAATCATTTTGATAAAATGCATCTTTGATATACATAGGTTTGTCAGTGATCAGATTTTCAGAAGGAGATGGCCAGACCTTTCTTTCTAGTCTCCCTTCATCTGGAAGCTCTGCTAGACCTTGCCCACCCTTTGTGACCTTACTGGTACTTGAAATGCCAGTGGCACGGCTTCCAGCCTCACAGCACTAAGCAAGCCACCACAGCTCAACAAGTTGACAAAATAATTGGTCTAGTGAAAATGAGGGACATGCCAATGACATGGATTGACATAGTAGGCATTAACCAGAGACCCAAGCATGAAGACGGTGCAGGGCAGGTCAATGGTTCATGCTTTTGGACGCAGGGTCACCATGGCAACCAACAATAATAACCCTTCAGTACTCAGTTGCGTCTGCCCCACGGTATTTTCCATTGCATCATATGCATGTGAAAGTTGGACATGGAATAAGGAAGACCGAAGAAGAATTGGTGCATTTGAACTGCGGTGCTGGAGAGGTATATTGAAAGTGTCACGGCCTGCTCATAGGAGAAGCCGCCCTGTCTTGGAAGAAGTACTACTCCTTAGAGGCAAGGACAGCAAGCCTTCCTCTCCCATACTTTGTTTTGTGTGTGTGTGTGTGGGGGGGGGGGGTGGGCATCACTGCCCTGGTGGGAGTAGGAAGCCCAGCCTTGTTTCTGGAGAGCTGCTGCTGGATTTGAATCGTCAGCCCTGTGGGCCGCAGTCCCTCACACAACCACTCGGCCACCAGGCTCAGCCCCCTCTCCCATACTTTGGACTTGTGGGGAGAGACCAGTTCTTGGAGAAGGACCTCATGTCTGGTAAAGTAGAGGGGCTGCAAGAGAGGGAGGCCCTCAATGAGATGGACTGACCCACAGGCTCCAACAGGGGGCTTAACGTAGTGACAATTTGTGAGACGGTGCAGGTCCAGGCAGTGTTTCCTTGTGTTGTGTGCAGTATGCACAAGAGATGGCACCTAACCACATCAGGGTATGACGAGAATGCTACCTACCACGATGTATACCGAAAACACCCCCAAAGTCGACAACATCCACAACCATGACTCTACCCCTACCACCACCCCAGGAACAAAAACAATCATGTGACTAGAAGCGGCACTGCAATTAGGAGTATATTAGAAGATTTAGAGAGTTTAGGTTCTAGCCTTGTACCTAATTTGTATATGTAACCTGGGTTTCCAAACAAATATTTGGTTGTTCTAACTGCAGGGGTATTTTAATCAAATTATAAATTTCTCCTGAAACATGACAAGAACATTTTGTCATCAATCACTTGGCGCCCCTCGGAGATTGTCACCGGTGTAGTCTACACCGCCCCGGAAACCAAAGCCACGTCCACGGCCATGGCCACGGACTCAGTCACAGTGTCTCCTGGGAAATGCGGCCAATCTTGAGATGGGAGGAGTAAATTCAGGGCAGGATCCTGGATGGGATTCCAGAACAGAAAAGGTAAAATAGGGGGGAACCGGTGCAACCCGAAAACCAGGTCGCGTTTCGTTACTAGACACCAATCACTGAGGGCTTCTTAGATGTGACAAAGGCGCCATAAGAACTGGTCATTTAAGATGACAATTCCACGTGCCACCTTCACAGCGTCTCTGTAAATGACGTCACATTCTCGAAAAACCGCAGAGGCTCACTCTTGGTCACGCGGAGTCCCTATGAATGGCAAGTCAACGCTGTTTCTTGGGAAACAAGAACTCACCGGGGCGCATCCGTCCCAGGGTTGTCGAGCCCTGACTGCAGATCACGTGTCAGTCAGACTCCCTGCTGAGCACCTCGGCGGGGGGTGTCGCTACTGTGCTTTCATGGAAAAGGAGAGCGAGCGCTCCAACATTTTACTATCTTAATCAGGAGAAACAAGGAGAACTTTCCAGCCGAGCGGCGCCAGCGCCCTCCACGACGAAAGGGGGAAACCCAACAGAGTTCAGCCCTGGCGCGTGTGAAGGCGGGGCGCGGGGGGGCGGGGCAAGGACGCCGACGTGGGGCGGGGCTAAGACTCAGTCCCTCTCCAGGGAGCGTGTCTGGCCAGGCTCCCGGAAGTCGTGTTTCCCTGAGCGCTGCAGGGCGGAAACCGTGCGCGGCCGGAGGCGGCGATTCCGCCCCAGCGGAGACGCCGTCGTTGTTGCTAGACGACGCTGACGCGAACGGGCTGCGTCACTTCCGCCGCCCGCGGTCGGCTCCCTCTTCAGGCCGGAACCCAGGGTCCCCGAGCGAGGGTGGGCACGGCGTCGTCCTCTGAGCTCCTGGACAGCAGCTCGCCCCGCGGCTGGAATCGGAGCCACGTCACTTGCAGGCAAGAAGCTCAACAACAAGCGGGAAGATGGCTGCGGACAAGGCTGCAGGTGAGGCTCCCCGGCCTCGCTGGAGGAGGCGACGGGCCACGCCGGGGCGATCAGACCCTGCGCGGGGGGCGGGTGTAGAAACTGGGGAGGTGATCCTTCGGGCGTGCATTTTTCTTGCGCGTCTCTTGACCGCCGCTTCAGTGAGTCATGGCGGTCCAGATCCGGTAGATTCTTAGGGACAGCTTGAAGCTGATCGCGATCCACTTGCTTTGCTCTCCCGGCCTGTCTGGGCCTCAAAGTTTCTTTGAGCGCTTCTCAGACGGGTCCGCACCCCGTTGGCAAAGACACCGAGCGAAATTGACACCTCGGCCCCGTGGCTGCCGGGAGACTTTAGGCGGCGGCTCACCTCGGCGCTTGCAGGCACAGCAGGCTGCCCCTGGTCCCCGACATTCCGTGAACGCAACCTGGTGAAGAGCTGACAATTGAGGTCCCTTCGCTGCGTGCGTTCTGCGTTCAGATTCCTCAAGATGAACTAGTTGAACTCAATCGCCGTCTCTCTAGATCACGTATCCCATTCCTAAAATCCCCAGGACGATGAAGGGACCTTCCCGCCTCTGGGAGGAGTTCCTGTAAGGCCTGGATGTTTTCTGTGGCATCCAGGTTTTATGGAAACGAATTTTAAGCAGAAGGATTTGAAAGTGGTTGCCGAGTAGGTTTTTGTTCTCTTCAGTGACATTCGTTTAAAAAGGAGAATTACCCTAACATCTCAGGGGATTTTAATAAGTTCAGATGTTGGTGATGGCAAATGAATTTAGGTGCATAATTAAAGGACGTATATCATATTCCCTATGTCATATTCACTACTCTTAAAATGCAGTTACAGATGAAGACAATCATTAGAAGCTGTCGTCCATCCTCCTCTATTCAGAAAATACGATGAAATTCCAGGGTAGGAAGTGAGAGTACCAATGTGGGCTGTGGAATTTCGGATGGTTTGGCCAGGGAGCACATCTGATGAGGTGACAAGTGAGGGGAGACCTGAATGAAACGAGAGCATAAGCCAGGTGGCGGCGTGGACAGTGAGGAGTTTCCAGGGTGGGGGTATCCAAAGCTGGCCAAGGAGACCCCATGTCTTCCTTCTTCATTCAGGACAGTAGCCCCGATCCCACGCCCATACCATTGCATCTACTTGGAATGGCTTCTTGAAAGCTCAAGCCCATCCCGATTTCAGGCCTGACTTTCCTCTCCTTGTTCATTCATGCACAGTGTGGAGTGTCAGGCACTTCCTTGTTGTTGGCATTAGGTGCCATGCAGAGTCCAGCTCCTGGTGACCCTGTGTGATGCAGAATTGAAAGGCCGCAGTGCTGTGCCATCCTCACTGGCTGGGCTTGACCCTGGTGTTGCCTTTACTGTGTCGCCGCAGCTGGATTTGAACCACCAAGCCCCCATGCCGCAGTCTCACACTCAACCCCTTATGCCACCGGGGCTCAGCACCATCTTCATTTTTGAGGAATATTCTGGCTATACTCACCCAAGACAGATTTATTCGTGTGTCTGGTGATCAATCTATGGCATACAGTCATACATCACTTGACACTGGTGATAAACCAGAACAAACCCCACAGGCATCGATTCCATTCTAACTCATAGCCTTTCCATGGAGGGTTTTTTGAAGTTGTAAATCTTCAGAGGCAGAAAGCCTTACCGGCGAGTGGGTTTAACAATAGCAGGGCTGAGCCCTGGTGGCTTAGTGGTTGTGCGCGGGACTGTGGCCCTCTGGGACGGAGGTTCAATTCCAGCAGTGGGGCTGGGCCTCCTACTCACACCACTGGAGAGCAGTGATGCCCCCCCCCCAAAAAAAAAATAGTGTCGCGCTGTTCACTCTGCCCTCTGCGAAATGGGGTGTGATTTCCATGTTGTGGCAACACTGCTTTATATTCTGGTTCTGCTTTTGTTAGGATCTCAAGCAAGTTTTGTGCCTTAACAGCTATTGTCAGTGTACTAAGAGGGATTTGATTTTGTGTCTGGGACTTAATGTATATTAGTAGCAATTTCTCCCCATCTGACATTGGGTTTTATTAGCCCTGTAGCTTTCAGTGGAACAAACCCTCTTGCAACTTATAAAACCTTTCTCTTTGTTTTGTGGCTCATTGTGATTTTAAAATGAGTCGTGCTTTAATCATGAGCAATAACACTTACTGATTCTCTACCTTGGTGATGTTTCATAACCTTTTGCTTCACTTCTAAATCAATACTTCTTTGCCTTCTGCTGCTGCCATCACTCGCACTGGGTTTGCTTTGATTGGGAGCCAGGATGCACTTCACAGTAATATTTTCCAAAGAAAATTAAACCGACATAACGCTACAGCATTCAAGTCAAAGTGCAGTTGTTGACATCTTCAATGTCCCCATAGATCATGATGTTGCTTATTACTCGAGGTGTAAGTATTTTTCAGAATCCACCAGCTGGCAGGAAGTTAGCATTTATGTTAAAGTACAATCCTTACTGAAGGCTGAGGTCTTTGATCTTCCTCAGTAAGTGCTTCAAATTCCCTCTGCTTTCAGCCAGCAAGTGTATGTCACCTGCATAGCACAGGCTGCCGATGAGCCTTCCTCTAATCCTGATGCCGCATTCTTTCCATAGGTCCCAGCTTCCAACATTCGATGTAGGAAACAGGTGCTGGATCGCTGTCATGAAGCTTAAAAGACAACTTTGATACATGCCCTGCCTTTGAAGGCTTACTGCTCAGTCTGGTGGTGGAAACAAAGGTTTAACACTTGTGGCTTTAACATAGTTGCACTTCTTGGTAAGAAGTACACAGAATGTTCAGTAGAAAAATAGTGAGAGGTGGGGGCCATTTCTTTGGTTGGCTTATGTGTTTAGGCCATACTGTAGAACCCTTTTTTTCCTATTTAGATGAGAAAGTTGTGTGTGATTCTCCTACGTAGATTTGTCCTTCTCTCCATTTCCATTCCAACTACTGTGATGCTGGCCTTTTAATATGTTCCAGTTCACATCAGAGGAGCTCTGGTGGGACAGTGGTTAAAATGCTTGGCTGCTAACTGAGAGATGAGGGTACATTGTCTGAAAAGAACAGTGAATACGAAGATGGCCAAGGGCCTGTTTGAGACAGATTGCTCAGAGAAGGCCTCTGCCCCATGTGGCACTGGCCAACTCTGTAGGCGGAAGGAACAACAAATGTACAGACCTCTTTATTGAAAAGGAGCTTTTTCTGTTTGAACAGTGTCAAGAAGACTTCTCCAATCCTGAGGACAGAGATGTCTGTGTCAGTCATCTTTTACGCCAGCACCTACAACAGTGACTGGCATGTAGTAAATGCCTTTCAACAACAATGGTGGTTGACATCTCTGGCCTATGGCCTCCCTTTGGTCACGAGTCAGAGTTTAGACAAGCCCCCACATACTATACTTCTTTCTTCTGACACCAGCCATTCTTCCCACCCCACTCTGTGGCTACACTGGGTTCAGTCAGTGGTGGCAGAGGCCACACAGAACTCACAGACAGTACTTCTGGTGAAGGAGGATTTGTTTGGAAATGAATATGTTACTCTAAGTCAGGATCAGCAGACATTACAGGTAGGGTCATTGGTGTCCTCAACCAGCAGCCAATGCTCTCCAGTTCTCAGTCCCTCCACCTCGTGGCCTCTTGGCTGTTGCCTTCATGGGCAAGTCAGACCACCTGTCATTGTCCTGCAGTTCCATAGACCCGGACCCGAAAGGGACACGTGATGGCTCAGAGCTGCTCCTCTGAGTCTCTGCCACAATCTGGAATGCAGCTGGTCTCAGTGCCCTCCACCTCGTCAGACAGAGATCTCCAGCGTGCTTTTCCTTTCTTTTCTTTTCTTTTTTTTTGGGGGGGGCATCACTGCTCTCTGGCAGTGGGAGTAGGAGGCCCAGCCCCACTGCTGGAATTGAACCTCCGTCCCAGTGGGCCGCAGTCCCGCGCACAACCACTACGCCACCGGGGCTCAGCCCTCCAGCATGCTTTTCTTCCAAGGCCCTCGAAGTTTCTCTCTTCTCTGTCTCTGCTTTAAAGATGGCTCATCCTA
>PVJH01002581.1:36074-67657 GCA_004026705.1 Nesogale talazaci | reverse complement strand
ATTCTTTTAAAGACTGGGAAGCCATGCAGCGTTTTCCCAGGAGTGTGATGTGATCTGATGGGCGGCTGGTGGAGAGGCATGCCGAAGCATCAGGAGCACGGATTTTGAAGTTGGGCAGCCTCGCTTGATTCACTCCATCCCACTGCTGTAGAGTCGATTCCAATACTTTAGCTGCCCCACGGCACAGGGCAGAACTGCTCCCTGGGGTGGGAGGGGGAGGCCAGCCCTGCTCTGGGTTGAACCTCCGTCCCAGTGGGCCTCCGTCCCGTACACAGCCACTGCGCCACCGGGGCTCAGCCCCATTTTACTTTTTAAAAAATCACTAATGGGGGGCTCATACAGCTCTAATCATAATATATACATACATACTTTGTGTCAGTATGTACATCTTTCAGGGGGGCTTGTACAACTCTTAGCATAATCCATGCAGACATCCATTGTATCCAGCACATTTGTACATCATCATTCTCAGAACATTTGCTTTTTACTTGAGCCCTTGTTATCAGTTCCTCATTTTTCCCCTCCCTTCGTGCTCCCCCATCCCTCTTGAGCCCTTGATAATTTATAAATTATTGTTACTTTGTCATTCTTGCACTGTCTAATGTCTCCACCTACTTCTCTGTTGTCCATCTCCCAGAGAGGGGTTTAGAAGTAGATCCTTGTAATTGGTCCCCCCTTCCTACTCCATCTTCCCTCCACCCTCCCGGTATTACCACTCTCAGCACTGGTCCTAAAGGGATCATCTGTCCTGGATTTTCTGTGTTTCCATTTTCTTTGTGTACAAGTGTCTATCCTCTGGTCTAGCTGAATTTGTAAGGTAGAATTGGGATCATGATAGTGGGGGGGGGGGAAGCATTTAAAAATGAGGAAAATTGCACGTTTCATCAGTGCTACACTGCATCCTGACTGACTTGTCTCCTCCTCCCGACACCTCTATAAGGGGATGTCCGGTTGCCTATGGATGGATCTTGGGTCCCCACTCTGCACTCCCCTCATTCACAATGATTTGACTTTTTGTTCTTTGACACCCGATGCCTGATCCCTTCTATACCTTGTGATCACACAGGCTGGTGCGCTTCTTCCATGGGGGCTTTGTTGCTTCTGAGAATTTCTACTCTTTGTTTGTTTGTTTGTTTGTTTTTTGGGCATCACTGCCCTCAGGTGGTGGGAGTAGGAGGCCCAGCCTTTGCTCCATGGAGCTGGAATCGAACCTCCATCCCAGTGGGCCGCAGTCCCGCGCACAACCACTACGCCACCGGGGCTCAGCCCGAACTTCTACTCTTTAAAGGAGTAGAAAGCCTCATTTCTCTCAGCAGCCCAACACAACTCACTGTGCCACCAGGCACCCTCCTCTGTGTGGCCTGGGGCAGCTTCCTAAAAACTTACAAAAAAAACAAAAAACTTAACTCTCCTGTATGTGGAATGAAAACGATAATAGTATCTATAGGGAGACATGTCTGGTCACACGTACTTGAGGTTTTCTGGAAGAGTAGCAAGGAGAACTTGTACTTGAGAATGGTCCAGAGTAGGAAGAAAAGAGGGATGATTTGTCTGCCCTGCTGCTTTCATCAAATGTACCATGCTCTACTGTGCTTCTGAGTCACGTGCCTTTGCAGTAACTTTTCAGCCAGCAGGTCCTACACTCTCCAAGTTGTATTGCAACCAGATTCCAAAGGGAAAGCTATCCTGGTATGGGTAGGGAACCGTCCAGAAGCGAAGACTGAACAAGGCAGTGGAATGCTCACCAAGTTTGTAGCGTCATGTAACAAATCTGGTTGAAGCCATTATCGTTTTTTTGTTTTTTTTTAATTTTTTTTTTTAGGCATCACTGCCCTGGTGGTGGGAGTAGGAGGCCCAGCCTTTGCTCCTGGGAGCCGGAATCGAACCTCCATCCCAGTGGGCCGCAGTCCCGCGCACAACCACTACGCCACCGGGGCTCAGCATTATCGTTTTTTGAGTAAGAAAACACCAGTTGTCTCTTAGGAATGTTTATTTGCCTTGTCTTTTAGGGGTATTTGAATGGAGGAAGTGACTCAACCGAGGACAACAGAAGCCCTGGTTGGAAATGTCCCGGGGGGGTGGGGGGGAGGTTGGTTAAGTAGGAAAAGCATGGTGGCATCATGAAAGAAGGAAAGACGGGAGCTTATGGCCAATCTGTACCCAAGAGAGTTTACAGTTGGATGGGAAATTTTGAGCCAGGATATTCAGAAAAATGAGAGAAAGAACAAACGAGAAGATTTTGAACCCAGAACTTAACTTTACAATAAGTCTGTAAGATAAGAAGTGGGCATCTTCATTGCCTCGATTCAGTTCCACTCCCATCTAACCCACACTGAGCTGCGTGTGCTTCAGGCTTCCTTTGCTCACTCAGCCACATGTGGACTGAGATACATGAAATACGAAGATTAAAAATAGGAAGAGCCGGGCTGAGCCCCAGTGGCATAGTGGTTGTGTGCAGGACTGCAGCCCACTGGGTTGGCGGTTCATATCCAGCACCAGCTCTCCAGGAGCAAGGCTGGGCCTCCTACTCCCACCAGGGCCAGTGATGCCCACACCAAAAATAAAAAATAGGAAGGGCCTTCAAAAAGTTTGTGGAAAAATTGAATTAAAAGATAAAATACAGGGCTGAGCCCCGGTGGTGTAGTGGTTGTTCGCGGGACTGCGGCCCACTGGGATGGAGGTTCGATTCCAGTTCCACGGAGCAAAGGCTGGGCCTCCTACGCCCACCACCTGAGGGCAGTGATGCCCCCCCCAAAAAAAATAAAATACAGGCCCTCCCCCCCCATCATCATGGTCCCAACTCTACCTTACAAATCCAGATGGACTGGAGAAGGTGCACTAGTATAGAGGGGAGCTGGAGATATGGGGAAACCAAGATGGATGAGCCCCTTCGGGCCAGTGGTTAGATTGGAGATGCTGGAAGGGCAGAGAGAAGGTGGGGTAGAGAGACGTAACCAATGGCAAGGATATACACATAAGTTCCTTCTTGAAGGACGGGCATCAGGGGAGTGGGTTGGGGGAGAGGTCGGACAGTGTAAGATATGACAAAACAAACAATGTATAAAGTATTCAGGTTGGTGGGGAGGAGAGAGCAGGGGAAGAGAGGAAGGGATGGAAAAGCCGATACTAAGGGCTTAAGGGAAAAGGCAGACAATTGGAGGACAATAATAGAAGTGGACATGTGAGGGTGCTTGATGCAGTATGTTTATTTATGTATTGTGAAAAACTATGTATGAGCCACCAATAAAATGATTTAAAAAATAAAAATAATAAAAAAAAGAAAAAAAAGATAAAATATGGATGGCGCCCACGACCACCAGAGGCAGTGATTGCCCTCCCCCTCCCCCCCCAAAAAAAAGATAAAATACAAACTTTACTTCTCTTTAAGCTCTATCAAGGTCAAGGTACTTTTTTAAATATAAATAATGATATGTGGGATAAATAAAGACTGAGATAGACTGAGCCCTGGTGGCGTAGTGATTGTGTGTGGGACTGTGGCCCACTGGCTTGGCGGTTCAAATTCAGCAGCAGCTCTCCAGGAGCAAGGCTGGGCCTCCTACTCCCACCAGAGAGCAGTGATGCGCACCTGCCCCCCCCAAAAAAAAAAAAAAAAAGACTGTGCTCCAGCTCATCTCTCCCAAATATATCTGTCAGACCTAGGGCACTGCTCGCAACTAATGGCAAACGATTGTCATGGTATGCGTTAGTCCTTCTGGAGCGTTATGGTGGAGGAGGACTCTGGTGAACCTTCCTGAGTGTGTTTCAGCTAACGGGTTGACTAACTTCCGCACGTCACTCTCATGATAAGTCCGTGTGAAGGTTCTTTAGTGGTGCGGACCGTCAACACCTACACTGTCTCGAGCAGCCCCCCAACATGCTTGCCATGACCTTGTCTCTTGACCTGTTGTTGTTCACTTTTGCTTTGACCAAACCACTTCTGTCTCCTGCTTTACTGTTGCTTTGACTTCAGGAGGAATGTACTGGTAAAGTCCTGTTTCATTCTTTGGAATCTTCGTCCCACTTGTTTAAAATTTCTATTGAAAGCCCTGCTCTTGTCTGCAGCTGATCTGATTTCTTAGGGACATAAACTTTCCTGAAAGCTTTCAGTAATTTCACTCTTCCAGAAGCTTCAGTGCCCTGAACAGTGACTTCCCTCTACTCCCCGCTCTCCCTGCATCTCACCCCTGTTTTAGGAAGCGCAATGGTGGTGGACTACTTTGGGAAAGAACAGTGATAGAGATGAGCTTATGTCTTTCCAGAGTCCATCAGAGTATTACATCTAGAACAGGGTTCTCAACCTTCCTAATGTCGCGACCTTCTAATACAGTTCCTCTTGTGGTGACCCCCCACCCCAACTATAAAGTTAATTTTGTTGCTACTTCATAGCTGTCATTCTGCAGTTATGAATCAGGCAACCCCTGTGAAAGGGTCATTTGACCCCCAGGTCGAGAACCACTATCTAGAAGCATATGATGCCCATGTGCTCTCACTGATGATGATAATTTTGGCCATCTGCTCAAAATTTTCCACCTTAACACAATAATTTCTGATCCATCTTTTGCCTAGACTACCCCAGAGTTTGCCATGTCCAAGGGCCCCTGATACTTAAGTATGATTTTTAATAGCTGGAACTATTAAATATATAATGCTACTAAATATGTAAGTCTAAGTTACTTAAAATATGTTTGTTTGTTTGGGCATCACTGCTCTCCGGCAGTGGGAGTAGGAAGCCCAGCTCCACTGCTGGAATTGAACCTCCGTCCCAGTGGGCCGCAGTCCCGCGCACAACCACTACGCCACCGGGCCTCAGCCCCACTTAAAATATATTTTCTTCTATATTTCTCTCAAATTCAAATTTCTAGATATTGACAAGTACATTAAAGCCAAATAAATACAAAACTATAAATATGCTCATATTTGGTATCCTTTGAAACGTTAATTATAAAACATTTTAACCATCCAATTAATTAAAAGTGAAACAGTCTAGTTCCACAGTTATTATATTTTGCCAGATCTGCTTCCTCTATCTCTAGCTACAACTTTTATGTTGGATCATTATGAAATGTTACATACACATAAATAGCTTGACATTTGTGTCTATATATTTCTAAATATGTCAATATGCATTTCCTAGAAGTAAAGATATTCATCTGCTTACCCAACAAACCAGTACTGTGCTGTAAAAAAATGGGGAGGAAAAATTGGGAAGCAAATATAGGCGGTGTGCGCTTTGATGGATGCTGGTGAAAAGCCGAGACTGTGGCCCTTAGACACGTCTCAAGTCCGGAGTTGAGCGCCAGCTGTTAGCCAAACAGTACACAAAGTGAATATTAACTCCCAGGAGAGCTCACGCCTCAGTCCTGTCAACCTGTGAGACCAAAGGAAGAGCATTTGTCCCCCCACACAAAGGAGCAAGGAAAAAGGACAAATGGGAACTGGGAACCAGGGAGGAAGAGGACCGGTGCTATTCCACTGGAGGGATTACAACCAATGTCACCAAACAGAATGTGTATAAATTGACTGGAAAACTAAGTTGCTCTCTAAATTTTCACCAAAACTATAGGTTGTTGTTTTTTTTTTCTTTTTTTAATCTAAAGCAATACTGCATATAACTACCAGAATCCTGAAATAAATATTGACAAATAAATATGTTAATTTGCGAGCACCTCTTCATATCATCTTTCACTTAGTTTTTGTTTATTGATATCCATTGAATAATATTGAATCTGATTGAGTAGCCGTAAAAATCTATTGGTTTGAGGATTTTTTAAAAATAAGCTTGTACAGGGCTGAGCCCTGGTGGCGTAAGTGGTTGATTGCGGGATTGCAGCCCGCGGGCTTTGTGGTTCAAATCCAGCAGCGGCTCTCAGGAGCAGCACTGGGTAGCACCCACGACCACCAGAGGCAGTGATGCCCAAAAACAAAACAAAAATAAGCTTGTACAATGCTTATCACAATTCATATATCCATCCATCATGTCAAGCATATTGGTACATTTGTTGCCATCATTTTCAAAACATTTGCTTTCTGCTTGAGCCCTTGGTATCTTCTCATTTTCCCCTCCCCTCCATGAACCCTTACTAAATTTTTTTTTTTTTTAGTAAATTATTTTTTTGTCATTATTTTACACCATCCGACATTTGTCTCCCTTCACCCACTTTAATGTTGTCAGTCCCCCAGGGAGGAGGTTATATGTAGATCCTTGTAATTGGTTCCCCCTTTCTACCCTACCCTCCCAGTATCACCGCTCTCACCAGTGATCCTGAGGGGTTCATCTGTCCTGGATCTCCTGTGTTTCCAGTTCCTATCTGTACCAGTGTACATCCTCTGGTCTAGCCGGATTTGTAAGTTAGAATTGGAATCATGATAATGGGGGGGTGGAAGCATTTAAGAACTAGAGGAAAGGGGCTGAGCCCCGGTGGCGTAGTGGTTGTGTGCGGGACTGCGGCCCACTGGAACGGAGGTTCAATTCCAGCATCAGGGCTGGGCCTCCTACTCCCACCAACGGAGAGCAGTGATGCCCCTCACCCCCCAAAAAAAGCAAGAACTAGAGAAAAGTTGTATATATCATTTACTACACTACATTGTTGCTACACTGCAGCCTGACTGGCTCGTCTCCTTCCCACGTCTATTGGTTTTTTAATGACTTTCAGTGATATAAACTTACATTTTAAGGCCCCATAATAAAATATTAACTGGAGGAGGTAAAGAACTAAAGGAAAATGATCTTTTCTTGAAAATCATTGACCTGATATGGACACTCCCGGGAGGTCACTCTCCCCGGGCTCTGTCCAGGTGGCGTGGAGAAGCCCAGGACCCAGGGCCCCATGATGTACAGTCCTTTTCCACAAGGTCAGAGACCCAGCCGGGCTGTAGAGCCTGCGCCTGCATATTCCTACAGCTCCTCAGAGTCCTTTGGACAATGACTGAGGAGACAAATCATGCAGAAAACATGTCAGGGGGGAAAATCACTGACGCTACATATTGACAGTTGTGGGTTATTGAGTTATGTGAAGACATCCTCCAATTGGATTGGAATTGTTAACATTCTGTACTAGAATGTGCCTCGACTTTCAGTTAACTGGCTTTCCATTTTGGAAAAAGGACTGCACTCCTTTTCTACTTAGTTCCTACATAAAGACATTTATTTGGTTAGAAATGAAGGCTGTTGGCTTGAAGAGTGTCAAGGTTTGTGGGTCAAAGAGCTCTGTTCGCCTGAGTCAGCCATGTGTGTTCGGTCAGAGTGGGAAGAAAGTCAAGCTTTTGCGTGACCCATCATCATATTCTCTTTCAATTGGCAATGGAGACTACTTTTGGACAAATAAAGAAACATTGTGGAATTATGTGCAGACTCTATCTGGTAAGAAATGAGTTAGAAAAAATGACCTTATATATATTTTTTATTTTTTATTTATATTTGGCATCACTGCCCTCTGGTGGTCATGGGAGCTACCCAGCCTTGCTGCTGCTGCTTTTGAACCGCCAAGCCAGGGGCCGCAGTCCCGCCCTCAACCACCACGCCACCGGGGCTCAGCCTAGTTAGAAATAATGACTTTTAAAAGTGATTTTAGAAGAAGTATCCGTGGCTTGTACAAAACGTGAGTAAAGAAAAGCACAAAAGGAGTTAATAATTCCAGTGGAGTGTATTTGAAAAAAAACAAAACTTTTTTAATGTTAACTTCCACGCTACAGTAAAAAAATTTAAATAAAATGGTTGGTTAGCCTGTCAAAGCTTAGCTCCCCGTTAGCACTCCCTGTAAGATCGATAGTGCAAACCCACCAACTGCTCTGTGGGAGAAAGTGAGGTAGTATGACCGCATAAAGGTTTACAAAGCCGCAGTGATCTCGTATAGGACTGCTGTGACTCAGCGTCAATTCGATGGCGGTGGGTTTGTTTTGCTTATGGTACAGCAGTCTCAATGGCCGTGCATACCACCTTGGCTGGGGTGGAAAGTAGAAGCGTAAACTCAACTCCATGCTGAATTGTGAGGTGTTTCCCCTACTCTCTATCCCTGTGAAAGTCTCTGACAGACCACAAAGTTCCATTACAGAATGTCAGCTGATGTAGGGAAAACATATTTGGAATGAGCAATAAAAATAACTTGATGGCAAGCTAAGAATTTAATAAATTGAGGATTGACTTTCTCCTGTGTTTTCTGCACTTCTGGAATCTTGCATCCCATTCTATTACATTATGAAAATAATTTTTTTAAGTGATTGAAGTCATCGATGCTTATATTGCTGTGTACCTACAAAAGTTTGCAAAACAGATGTCTGAATAATCCTGACATGTAGAATTAAGCATAGTTTATATGTGGTTGTGTTAGCTTGGGTTCTCCAGAGAAGCAAAACCACTGATGTTTGTGTTAGGTATAAAAAGAGGTTTATATCAAGAAATGGTGTTACTAGCTAAGTCTAGTCTAGTTTAAGTCTGGCTACTGACTCATGGAAACTGATGCAGAAGAAGCAGGAAGATGAAGCCGAAGCAGCAGAAGGCGCAGGCTGGTAGGTAGTCCGCTGGTGGTGCCTGGGGTCAGCAGGTCATGCAACAAGAGATGGAAAAACCAGATGCAAGATCCAGCTGCAGCAGAAGGGGAAGGGCTCTGCTTGGCCCTGCTCAGTGTCTGTCTGTGTGTCTCTCCCAGAATGAGATGGCCAAGTGACTCTAAAACTTACTGTTGATTATAAAGCAGCCAAAGCACATGAAGAACGGATGAAGTCAAAAAGCTAAATAGAAAATTTCAAGTGACAACGCGAGAAAACAAAGCCAAATTTTATAATGAAATGTACAAAGACCTAGAATTAGAAAACCAAGAAGGAAGAATGCACTTAGCATAGCTGAAAGAACTCAAGAAAAAATTTAAGCCTCGGACTGAGCCCCGGTGGTTGTGCGCAAGACTGCGGCCAATAGGGTTGGCGGTTCAAATCCAGCAGCAGCTCTCCAGGAGCAAGGCTGGGCCTCCTACTCCCAGCAGGGGGCAATGAGGCCCACAAAAAAAAATAAAATAAAATTTAAGCCTCAAGTTGCAGCTTAAAATATCCTATGGGGGGGCTGAGTCCTAGTGGCGTAGTGGTTGTGCGTGGGACTGCGGCCCACTGGGACAGAGGTTCAATTCCAGCAGTGGGGCTGGGCCTCCTACTCCCACCGCCGGAGAGTAGTGATGCCAAAAAAAAAAAAAGATCCTATGGGGGCAGTAGCTGCCTGCGGCCACAATGCGAATGCTGATATTAATAAATGCTGTGGGGATTTCATGAGTAAAAAAAAAAAAAAATCCTATGGGAAGGTCTGAGTCCCGGTGGCATAGTGGTTGTGTGCAGGACTGCAGCCCACTGGATTGATGGTTCAAATCTAGCCGCAGCTCTCCAGGATCAAGGCTGGGCCTCCTACTCCTACCAGGGGGGAGTGATGTCCCCAAAACAAACAGACAAAAACAAAACAAAAGACCCTATTGGCAAAATATTGAATGATGCAGGAAGTATCGAGAAAAATTTTAAAGAATACACAGTCACTTTAGCAAAAAAGAACTCGTCCACATTCTACCTAATTTCAGGAGGTTGCATCTGAGCGAGAACCAATGGTCCTGAAGGAAGAAATTTAAACTGCACTGAATGCATTCGCCCAGAACAAGGAAGGAGCGAGACACCCATTGAAATGTCTCAGCACACTGAAGCAGCACGGGAAGCATGTGCTGCCCATGCCAGGAAGTTTGTGAGACAGCGGCTTGGCCAACGGGCTAGAAGAGACCCACATTGGTGCCCCTTCAAATCACAGTGACCCAGCGGCATGCCGAAGCTCTAAAACAATGTCATTGACATCTCACACAAGTCTGTTTTCTTGAGCCGTCCAACAACAGTTGCAGTCATACATCGACAGGAAACTGCTAGGTTCAGCCCAGATGCAGAAGAGGACTTGGAACAAGGGATGATCATCGCTGATGTCCAGTGTACCTTGGCTGAAAGCAGAGAAAACCCAGAAGGTGTCCACCTGTGTTTCATTGACTATGCCAAAGCACTTGACTGTGCGGACCATAATATAGTGTAGAGAACCTTGATAAAAATGGGAATTCCAGATCATTTAATCGTGCTTATGAGGAACTTGTGCATGGATGCAGAGGCAGTTGGGCAAACAGAGCAAGGGCGTACTACATTGTTTAAAATCAGGAAAGGTGTGTGTGGTGGTCATGTGCTTAAGTTAATTTCATGATTGAGATGTAGGAGTGGAGTTGAGCCTGTTAATCTGGAGATAGCCATTGAGTAGTCAATGAGGCCTCCATGTGGGCATGGCTTTCTCCTGAGACTTCTGGGAAATCGTGTGATATTTCCCTCATGGAGATGAGAATCAATCTCCCCAGTTGTTGGGAGTTAGTCTCAGAGACAACGAACTACGGAGAAGACAAGATGGCAGCATCCGAGGAGCTGGAGGAGAAGTCACACAGCCTTACCCTGATGGGACCAGACCTCTGAAGCTGGAGAGGCCACGTGGAGACCCCTGCCAGCACTGAGTTGCTTCTACCACCACTGGATGCTGTTGACGGACCCGAGCCCTGGAAGCGAGGAGCCAAGGGGAGACCCCTGCCAGCACCGGGACTCTGCACCCCCTGGCCTGTGACTTCGTGGATCGGAAGGAGATTTTATAGACTGGGGTCGGGCATATGAGCTAATACCGGACTTGTGCTTTTGAACTGGACTGGGTTGGGATGATTTCTCAATGTCCCGTTCCTCTTCTATATAAACCTTTTCCTTATATCCATGTGCGTGTCTATGGATTTGTTTCTCTAGTTTACCCGGACTGACAGTGTGCATCAGGGTTGTGTCCTCCCACCATAATTGTTTAACCTGTGTGCTGAGCAAATCACCAGAAAAACTGGGTTATACGAAAAAGAGTGCATCCCTGGATTGAAGGGAGGCTCATTAACAACCTGCCATATGTGGGTGACACAACTTTTCTTGCTGAAAGTGAGGAGGACGGACACATGAAGTGTTGCTGTTGCCTTCAGAGTACTGAAGAGCAAGGATGTTATTTTGAAGGCGAAGGTGCACCTCACCCTAGCCATGATATTGTATGCATGTGAACGTTGGACATTGAATAAGGAAGGCCAAAGAAGAATCGATGCATTTGAATTGTGCTGGAAAGGAATATTGAAAGTACCGTGGACTGCTAAAAGAACAAACCTATAGGGGCTGAGCCCCAGTGGCGTAGTGGTTGTGTGCGGGACTGCGGCCCACTGGGACGGAGGTTCAATTCCAGCAGTGGGGCTGGGCCTCCTACTCCCACCACCAGAGAGCAGTGATGCCCCCCCCCCCAAAAAAAAAAAAAAGAACAAACCTATGACCAGAGTGCTCCGCAAGGGTTCCTACCCTTGGTCTTAGATATTGGGACACACTGTTAAACAATCTTTTCACAACCTCTAACTAGGAAGCTTGATTAACAGTCTGACCTGGTGAACCCTGTCACATCCAAAAGATAAATGAACCTCGTCTTGTTCTTTGAGTTCACTCGACGAGTTTGGGAGGGGTGGGGGGCAAGATGACAGTGGTGTATTCACTGGCTTGATGGATGTTTACTTTCAGGATCATAAGACTAGCACCATGTCTTGTCACCAGAAATGACCTTGGGGGGAAGTCTGGGTTGCTGTGAAGCCGTTCTTTAAAATCACAGCCTGTTTCCACTAGAGGTGGTCATTACTGGTCAATCAGAACCCGAGGCACAAAACTCCCAGCGGCCCTTCTCCTTCTCAAATCCTCCATTAAAATTTGCTGAACCGATCTCCAAGATAGTTACTCCAGATAACTTACCCAGCTCTTCAATGTTCCGTCATTTGTTTTCAAGCACAAGTGCATGAATTTTGTCAACATTTTCGTCTTTTGGGGAAGTTGACGATCGTCCAGAATGAGGTTTGTCATCAACCAACATTTCATCTTTTTTTAAATTTATTTTTTTATTAAATCATTTTATTGGGGACTTGTACATCATTTTTCACAATACATAAATAAACATGCTGTGCCAGGCACCTTCACATGGCTGCTCCTATTATCGTTCTCTAATCATCCACCTTTTCCCTTGACATTTCACCACTCCTACACTTGAGTTCTCCCCACTGTGCTGTCATTGTAAGCTGTGTTCAACATCACAGCTGTTTCTGTAGCACTTTTCCCAAGCAGGAAACAAAATTTCATCGCTGCATACTGTTCTCTTAAATTGGCCATCACAAAAAATGAGGTTTGAGTGAAACTGCTTTTATGAAAAAAAATCACTGTAACCGAAGAGAATTTTCCCAGGTGACACCACTAGGTACACTAACTCAGGTAGTTGCTTGATATTCTCCTGGCAGGGAAAAAGATGTACTATGAAAGTTCTGCCTAACTTATTTCTGTTTTGTTTTTTTTTTGAGGAGTGTACTCCCTTCAGAGTTCTTTTCTTTTTTTGGGGGGGGGGAGGGGCCATCACAGCGCTCTGGTGGGAGTAGGAGGCCCAGCCTTGCTCCTGAAGAGCTGCTGCTGGATTTGAACTGCCAAGCCCATGGGCCACAGTCCTGCACACAATCACTATGCCACTGGGTCTCAGCCCTCAGAGTTCTTACCTGACCACAAAGTTCACCTTCATGTGCCTTCACTATGATAGAGTCCTTATTTTACTGTATAACATTATTCAGCGTTTGGAATGATGTCATTTGTACCCTGTCTCAGAGTTTCCATTTCTCGAGTGAGAGAGCTTTGCCTATGGTTTGTACTACTGTTATTTGGAACAGTATCTAGCGCATAGTAGGCCCTCAGCTATTTATCACTTGAATCAATGGCTGATTTGACTATACACTAGCCAAATGGGAATTGTTAAAAAAACAATACCCAGGGTCATTTTGTGTAGAAACGGAGTGAGGGGTTGAGACCGCCTTCCTTACCTCCAGCAATAGTTGGCTTCTTCATGCAGAACCTGGGAGCAGGAGATTCACCATTGAATCACCTCACCTTCTTCCTTCCTGGTTACTGTTGATTTGAAATATGTGTTCGTGCAACTTTGCTTGAGTGAGATTTTTTCCAATCTTCAGCCACACTTTTCCGCTGTGTGACCAACCTTATCAAACACAATGGCCAGCAATGTTACCAACAAAACGGACCCTCGCTCCATGAACTCCAGTGTAGTTATTGGAAATCTCAAGCCTCTTGTGGCCAAGGAGGCCGAGGTAGAGGCAGTCTTCTCAAGGTACGGCAAAATCGGGGGCTGCTCTGTTCATAAAGGTTTTGCCTTTGTCCGGTATGTGAACGAGAGAAATGCCGAGCTGCCGTAGCAAGAGAGGATGGCCGAATGGTTGCCGGGCAGCCTCTAGAGCTTAAACTGGCTGCAGAGCCAACAGTAAACCGAAGAAAAGCAGGTGTGAAACAATCTGCAGACCAGAACACCCTTCTGCAGCCCCTCTCCTCAGCTCTTCTTTTGATTTGAACTATGACCTTCAACGGGATTGTTATGATAGGATGTACAAGTGTCCCTCCTCCTATTGCCGGGGCTGTAGTGCCCTCAAAACACCAGCTTGTATCAGGAAACACTTCCAGAAGGGGCAAAAGTGATTTCAATTCCAAGAGTGGACTGTGGGGATCTTCTCCCAAGCCTGGAAAATTGAAAGATGACCTTCAGACTATTAAAAAGGAGTTGACACAGATTAAACAAAAAGTGGATTTGCTACTGGAAAGCCTGGCAAAAGTTGAAAAGGAACAGAGCAAACAAGGAGTAGGGATGAAGAATGATACGTCAGAAGAGGAGCAGAGATGCAGGTCCCTGAAGAAAGATGAGCGTAATATGAAGATACAGATGACTCTCCTGAGGAGGGGGAGCTACTGGATGATGATGAGAATGAAGATGGGGGCGGGGGGATAATCAGCTGGACTTGGTCAAGGATGATGAAAAAGAGGCTGAGGAAGGAGAGGATGGCAGAGATGGCAGCAAAGGCGAGGCTGACTCTTAAGCACATAGTGGGCTTAAGAGATCTTATCCCATTATTTCTCTCCCTAGACACTGGTCTAAGATCAGATTTTTCACCAGATCCTCCCCCCTAGTATTACCTTCAGCACACGTTCACTGTTCTCCCTCACCCTTGTCCTTCCCTTCATTGAGTCATCATGCCCTGCGCCTAGTAGTTACATTGTCTTTCCTTGTAATTTTTAGGTTTTCATTTTGATACCTTTTTGACTTAACAATAAAAAGGATGTATGGTTTTTTTATCAACTGTCTCTAGAATAATCTCTTGCTACGCAGGGGGTTCAGTTTTCTCCATATTATGAGTTGAGTACTTGCTTCCCTCACTGCAAAGGCATTCTCATTTAGTTGAGTAGCTTATGAGAAGAGTTGTGAGTTTAGGTATGTGTGCTGTCCCCCACATGAGAGTGCTGTGAGGGCTGTTCCGCATAATGTAACAATGTATTTTGTGTGTGTGTGTGTGTGTGTGTGTGTGTGTGAATGAGAGTTGGCATGTCTTGCAGCCCCTAGAAAAATAGTGTAATAGTCTTTAAGGTTTGTTTTTTAAAGTTGATAGATATTGTGGGTTATTTTTGTGAACAGCCTGATGTTTGGGACCTTTTTCTCAAAATAAAACCTTATTAAACCAGGAATTTGGAGGAAACAAACAATAACAACAAAAATAACAACACCAGGGAAGGATTATATGGCTCTGCCTAGCCAAAGTTAAGAATGAACTATATTTTCTGGAAGTCTTAGGGTAGTGTTGGCACTGATAGATGTTTTAGGAATTAATTGAGGGCAGAGGTGGAGTACAACCTTTCCCACCTGGTGATACTTCCTTGGGGTTGTGGCTTTTTGTGTAAGGATGAGGCCACATAGAGCCAAATCTTCCTTGGTCCTTTGTCTTCTACTGGAGCTGGATCCTGCTTCTGGTTCCTCAGTCTTCCTTATGTAACCTGCCAGGAACCATTAGCAGACTACTGACTGACAGTGGGTTCATTTGACTCACTTCCGATTCATTTATTTCTGCATCCTCCTGCCTGTACCCCCACCCCCACCCCACCTCCACTCTGTCCTCTTGTTTCCTGTTCATCGGCTTTCTTGAGGCAGAAGCATGACTTGAACTGGACTGAACTTGGCAACTTTTACAACTGTGTAAGCCACTTCTTGATATAAATTTCTTTCTATTAGGAACACATATAAACATCACTGATATTGCTTCCCTAGAGAACCCAGCCTGAAATATCTGGTACTAGGAGTGGTTCCAGAGAAAATTGTAAAGAGGAATTTTCTAAATTGGTTTTCTGGTCTCATTAGGCCTAAAGGCCTTGAGAATTCTGTCTCAGTAAGTACAGGTAAGTGTGTCCTATAGGGTTGCGTCAGACGGGACTCCCAGCAGTGAGTTTGTTTAATGTATGCTAACCTGGCACCTGGGGCTGTATTGGCGCTTTGCTTGAGACAGATGCTTTGCAAGATTCTTCAGATTCCCAGGAAACACCCTCCCCACGCATTATTGCTTTTAGACCTATAAACTGTAAAACCGCACTCACTGCCATTGAGTCCAAGCTGACTCGGCACCCCTGTAGGACAGGGCAGAACTGCCCCTGTGCGTTTCCAAGACTAACTCTTGACAGCAGTAAAAAGCCCTGATTTACTAGACTTAAGTCACAAAGAGACCTCAAAGATAAAGTGACCAGACGTTCCGCTTTTTAACAATTTAACAACATCCTGTGGCATTTTAAAATTAAAATAAATATATTGTAATACTATTTTTGCGTTCTAAGAAAATTTTGTGCGTGTGTGTGTTTTGTGTGGGCATCCCTGCCTCTGGTGGTCATGGGCGCTTCCCAGTGCTGCTCCTGAGAGCCGCCGCTGGATTTGAACCGCCAAGCCCGCGGGCTGCAGCCCCGCACTCAACCACTTACGCCACTGGTGCTCAGCCCCTAAGAAAATTTTTCTTGTTCCACATAGACCAAATTTTTGTTTTTGTTTTTGTTTTTTTGGGGCATCACTGCTCTCCGGTGGTGGGAGTAGGAGGCCCAGCCCCACTGCTGGAATTGAACCTCCGTCCCAGTAGGCCGCAGTCCCGCACACAACTACTACGCCACCCGGGCTCAACCCTAGACCAAATTTTCAATCAAGAACACTTACCTCCCCCACCCCCACCCCCACCCCACCCCATACCCCACCCCCATCAATGGGGTTCTGCTTAAAATCTGGTCACTTTACCCCAAGGTGGAGTTCAGATGGTGACTTCAGAAGAAATGTGCTGTACTCCTAAAGAACTGCTTGGGTTTTCTAATATATGCAGATAAAAATCCAGAAGTGCTCCCAATAAAATGATTCAGTAAAAAAGGGGGGGGAGGGGAAAGGGGAGGGTTTTTTTTTTTTTAAAAGAGGAGCTTGTACCAAGGGCTCAAGTGGAAAATGTTTGGAAATGTATGTGGCAACATGTGTGCAAATGTGCTTGATACAAATAATGTACTGAGGGCTGAGCCCTGGTGGCGTAGTGGTTGTGCGCGGGACTGCGGCCCACTGGGATGGAGGTTCAATTCCAGCAGTGGGGCTGGGCCTCCTACTCCCACCACCGGAGAGCAGTGATGCCCCCAAAAATAAAAAATTAAAAAAAAAAAAATAATGTACTGAATGTTGTAGTAGCTGTAAGAGCCCCCAATAAAATTATTAAAAAACAAAAAATCCAGAAGTGGGTGTGCAGTCTCTACTAAAGTCCCAGAAACAGTAAAGCTGTTTTTCAAAAGGAGAGTAGTTACCTGCAGAGGATGTCAGAGCTTTGCTCCAAAATCCTAAGGGCCTGCTTTGTGGCTCACCAATAGGGGCCTGCCCGAGACTCCAAAATGCCTGTCTGCCACCGACACTGTGGGTTTGGCCAAATCTGAGAGCCCAGGTGGCTGAGTGGCTTTCACGTGCACCTGAACCTGTTGACGAGTGTTGTCTTGTTCTGGGCCCCACTGGCAGCAGGCAGCTTTTTGAGTCGCTGATAGACAAGCCGAGTCGCTTGCTGAGGGACATGTTGCCTCCAAGTGCAGAGACCACCAGGCATTGTTCCTCCGTTTTAGTTGTGGAAGGGACCAGATGCAATAGCTTTTCTTCACTTTAGGAGGCTATCTCAGCATGCCCCACACCACCGCGCCTCTAGAAATTTCACTGAGGTGGAAAGCACCTGAATTTTTGTTGGAAATTTCCTACTCTCTAGCATGCAGATGTTTTTACCAATATGTGTACAGTTGCTGATACTTCTTCCTTACTTCGTCTGATCAGCATAATGTCATCAATGTGATGAACCAGTGTGACATTTTGTGGAAGGGAAAGGCGGTCAGAGTCGCAGCACTAAATTACGGCATAAACCCAGAGAGTTGACATAACTCTGGGGAAGAGTTTAAAAAGTATATTGTTAGACTGAGCCCCAGCGGTGTAGTGGTTGTGTGCAGGACTGCGGCCCACTGGGTTGATGGTTCAAATCCAGCAACAGCTCTCCAGGAGCAAGGCTGGGCCTCCTACTCCCACCAGAGGGCAGTGAGGCCTGCCCCGCCTCCCCCCACCCCCCGCCGCCCCCCAAAAAAAGTGTATTGTTGCCCTTGTCAACTAAAGGCAAACTGTGGTGAGCTTTTGAAGCTGGAATTAGAAAAAAGTATTGGCCAGACCAATACAGTAGCTGCATCCCAGGTGCTGGAGGAGGTGTTAATTTGCTCAGGCAACGAAACCACACCTGGAACAGCAGCTGCAGTTGGAGTCACAACCTGGTTAAGTTTAAGGTAGTTTACTGTCATTTGCTAAGATCCATATGTTGTTGTGCACAGGCCAAATAGGCAAGTTAGATTGGAGATATGGTGAAAATTACCACCTCTGCATGCTTCAGGCCCTTGATGGTGACACTCATCTCTACAATCCTTCCAAAAATGCATATTGCTTTTGTTTTGCTATCTTCTTCCCCAAAGCGACCAGCAGCCTTTTACAAGAGTGAGTGTTCAGTGGGGAAAAGGAAATAATTGGATTTATTAGGGATTGCTAGACCCTGACTCTGAATTGGCATTAATCCCAGGAGACCCAAAACCAGAGGTCTCAACTTTTTAAACAGGGGGCCAGTTCACTATCCTCAGAACCGTTGGAGGGCCGGACTATAATTTAAAAAAACAAACAAAAACCACTATGAATAAATTCACTGCGGGGCCGGCATGAGTCGACTGCTAAGCAGGACAGTAGCAGAGGCAAAAACACCCTGTGGGCCGCATAAATGTCCTTGGCGGGCCGCATGTGGCCCTCGGGCTGTAGTTTGAGAACCCCTGCCCAAAACCTTTTGAAGGTCCCCTAGTCAGAGTGGGATCTTATGGAGGTGAAGTCACTAATGGAGTCTTAGCTCAGGTCCATCTGTGTGTCCAATGTGTCCCCCAGACCCACCGAGCGGCGAGTTCCCCTCCTTGATTTTCTTCTCCCTCTTATGCTAGCAGTCCAGCCCATAGCTTTATCATCTTTCTTCCCTTTCTTCCACCCCCACCCCACCCCACCCCCACCACTACCCTCAACTCAACAGTCTTCAAAGTCTGTTCCATTTGGTTTGAGTCTTTGGTGGGGTTTTTTTGCGCTTTAGTGATTGACTGATTTCCCTCTGCATAATGTTATGAGTTGCTTCCAGGTTTCCTGATTTTTTTTCTTTTAGTAATGCCTAGTATACCATTGTGTGTATGTGTCAGAGTTTCTTTATCTGTAGAATATCCTAGGTTGTTTGCATCTTGCTTTTTGTTAACAGTGCTGCCAAAACATGGTTTTTGACTCTGATGTGCTGTTTCTGTTCCCAGTTGTTTGAGGTAGCCCCATAGCACTTACCACAATGGCTGTACACATCTAAAGCCTCACCAACAGAGAATGAGGGTCCCAAAGACGCCGAAGTCTCTCCAATATTTGTTATTTTCTGGGTTTGTTTTATTTTGAGCTTGGCTCTCATTGAACATTTAAAGTACTATCTCCTTGTTTTGAAGTCTGGTCTTTTTTTAATTTTTATTTTTCATTTGAGTTTTGTTCTGCGTTTTAACCCATTCCACCAGGACTTTGTGTTGCAGTTGTCTTGGCTAGGGTAGGCAGTACTGTGTAGCTAGACACCATCTAGGTTTTCTGGTCTCAGGTTAGAGGAGGCTGTGGTTCCTTTGGACTGATTGCTTCCCTGAGTCTTAGGGTTTTTTTTAATTCTCCTTTGTTCCAGGCAGGTAAAGATCAATACTTGCCTTTTAGAATGCTGCTGGCTAGTTTTTTAAGACCCCAAAAGCTAGATTACATATTCCTCAATAGCGGGAACATGGTTATATAACATCCTTGAATCTCTGAGACCTGACAGACCCTTTAATATGGCCAGCTGGCAGACGGTATTTTTAGGAGAACAGAAAATTCTCACCCTTCATGTCATGACCACCGTAGTCCTTACACACAGTGGTGCGTTGTCACTGTGCTCGATCACAACCAAGGGAAACGTTTCTTCTTGACATTTTCTGAACAGCTGTTTGATACTCACTTGTTAACCACTGTAATTGAGAGGAATATAACTATGGCAACTTCATTAGGAAGAAGACAATTAAGAGAACTAAAGACAAGTTCACTGCACAACTTACAGAACTGTCAAACTTGTGTGTTCACAGATCAGGGAGCAGAGAAACATGAGGGGACAGGCCAGGCGACTGGGCTTACTGATCAGGAGAAGGAACTGTCCAGCAGTGCCTTTGAAGCATTTGCAGTAAGTAAATGGTTTCTCTTTATCTGCTCAAGTCAGAGAAGTCACCAAACATGCATCGTTTAACGATGACTTTTTCATTCTTAACTTTTGTTCCGTGATAACTCAAGAATTGAGTTTGGAGAAGTAAATTTTGCTTTAAAATGAAAATAACTTTAGAATTGGTTTTAAATATGATGAAAGGAGCAAGAGTAATTTGAGCTATAATAATGTCATATATTTTCACACTTTTTAATTTTTCAAGTGTTTTTAATTTAGACACATAAAAAGCTCAGTCGGCTGAGCCCTGGTGGCGTAGTGGTTGTGCGCGGGACTGCGGCCCACTGGGACGGAGGTTCAATTCCAGCAGTGGGGCTGGGCCTCCTACTCCCACCACCGGAGAGCAGTGATGCCAAAAAAAAAAAAAAGGTCCGTCAACCTACATTTAATCATTCTAGGCAGTTTTTTACCTTTGGATACTCTTTAAAATGAAACCCTAAAATTTTATTGTTAAGCCTTTTTTTCTAACATAAAAGCATGTACAAGAAAACCCTGTTTTTCCCCCTCCGGTCTTTGATAGCATAACAAAAACCCAAACTCACTGCTATCAAGTTATGCTGGATCATAGCCTCCCTATACCTCCCTAGAGAATACATATCAGTGTCAGAGTTTGATTCTTAGCAAGTAAACAGCCATAATTTTGTTTTGTTTTGTTTCAGTTTTTTAATAGCTCTTCATATAATGACTCCAGTTAATGTGGAAAAAGTTTTTTAAAAAAGAAAAATGAATATATGTGGAAATAAATGGATTGTTCATAAAGCTTAAGATACATTAATTTTTTGTGTCCTTTCTTTTTGAGGCTGGAAATTATGATACCTGTCTGCAACATCTTGCCTGCCTACAAGATATAAACAAAGATGATTACAAAATAATTCTGAATACTGCAGTAGCTGAGTTCTTTAAAAGTAACCAAACGACAACAGATAATTTGAGACAGACACTTAATCAGCTGAAGAATCAGGTGATCCACAAGTGGATTTTGCTATAAAAATATTGTGATATTCTTTAATATGTGAAATAAAAAATAGTTAAGGAAAATAAGTGTGATTTCCTACCTGAAATTGTTTTAATATAGCTGAAACATTTATCGATACTAATTTTACTTGTATAAAATTATTTGAAGAAATGAAGGCTGGTATGTTGTATACTTTTATTTTCTGTTTCTCTTTTCATTTGAACAGACCAGATTAATATAACAAATTTGGATGCTCCTCAGAGTTTTCAGGAAGAATTATAATAAAAACAAATGAAGTTTAACTGATGGCTTAAATATATCTTATCTGTTAATTGCACAGATTATGTTATTAATAATACCAAGTTTAGTATTTTGGATCTGGAGTTAATTAAATAGAAGACACTCTGATATATGGCTCGGAGCTTCCATTAACCAGTGTTCTTTCTGCCTATAACAGCAACATTTCTCCCACGCTGGGGCTAGACTTGAGAATTCAGAGGTTGAACAACTAGGATAACGATGGGATTGGCTAGCCGCCATTTAGTTCTTTCTGTGTGAATGGAGCCGGCGCTAAGTACATTGTACGCCACATCTCACTTATTCTTCCCAGCAGCCCTGTAGTCACTGTCATTTTGTTCATTCTATACATGGGAAGGCTGAGACACAGGGACCCTATATAAATTGTCCAAAGACACAATTCTTAAGTAGTAAGAGCTACATTAACCCAGACCTGTTTGACTCAAAGTCCTATGCTTTTCATTACTGCCTCTTCATATAAAGGATCTTTAAGAAAAATATCAAAAAGGATCTTGAGACGTTATTCAGCTTCTGCCAGTACCATGAGTACGTACCACTGTGGTGTCACTGTAAAACTGTGTATTGTTGAGAAATGAGTGACCCCATCAGGATCTTTATAATTTTATGTAGAAAAAAAGTAATTTTTAAGCCCTATTAAAATTCTCCAGAAAATGAAAATAATAGCCAGCATTTACTAAGTGTTTACTTAAGGCCAACTACCATTTAAGTGGGGTCTTTTGCTCCCTCTCATATAATCATAGGATTATTATTATCTCAGTTTAAAAACTGAAGTCTGGGAGGTGTAATTTATTCAGCTAGTATGAAGAAGAGGTTTTGAACCAGGCCATCTATCTGTTCAGCATGAGCTTATAACCAACTTGGCCTTTTATCATGAAATTTATCATCATTAGCCATGACTTAATCTGTAGCTCCAGAATCAAAAGGACGATAATGTTTGCTGATGTCTAATATGAGAGGACTTCAAGAGTTCATGGAAAATGGAATTACCAAAAGATAATGAAATTTTCTGAAACACCTTATATATGTGCCCTATGATCCTATAACCTTTTTTTTTTTTTTTGCCAAGCCAGATGAATACAGCCATTGAGCCAAAGTTTAGCCTTAGGACTTTAAAATAGGAAGTTCCTACAAACTTGGTGTTAAGCCAAGAAAGAAAGCTTGTTCATTCTCTCACCAACCTCTGTCCTCTTAGTAAAGATTGATTCAGTGTCCCCCAAGTGCTGCCAACGCTTTAGTTCCCTAAAGAAGTGTTTACACTTGTGCCGCTTTGCTTTCTCTAGTCAAACATCTGCCGGGGCACATGTCCAGGGCAGATATTTCGTGAACATTTCATTTTATTCGGTTTAATGAATAGTTCTTGTTCTGACCGAGATAGTGATTGGATTTTTTTTTTTTTTACTCAGTCACAGAAAAGGTGTAAACTTACTCATGTCAGAGGTTCAACCATTCTCAGTCTTATACAGCTTACTCTCAAACGCCTCCATTTTCTGACGGAGAATGCATCTCCTCTGGTTTAGTCTCACGCCATGCCATAACAAGCACCAAGTTGTCTGGGAATAGCCTCATCTCTCTAGTTAAGGAAGTTATTTTTAATTCCTGAAGACTTGGCAAGTGACAGTTATAAAGAGGCTCTTGGCCAACCGAAGTACATGCATGCTCAACCATTAGGGCCATGTGCTAATTAGCATTTGACCCCTCCTGCCCCGCCTACCGCACGAGTGAGTGAAGGCTGCAGAAACCTGACCGCAAAGCATGGTGTGCAGTGAGCCTTTGGGTTCCTTCCCCTTAGCCCCGCCAAGGAGGTTAGATCTGGGGGTCTCGCGGGCATCAGCACTGTCGTCGTCGTTAGGGGCCGTTGCTCCCGTTTCAACTCTACAGCAGAAAGAAACGCTGCCCGGTCTTACGCCCAGCTCACAACTGTCCCTACACTGGCGCCCATGGTGGCAGCCCCCTGTCACTCCACCTCGCCGAGAACCGCCTTCTTCACTGCTGCCTAGTCAGTCTTTGAACAAGTTATTGACCATTGCACAGTACTTTATGACAGTGTTCCTTTTGTTAAGGAAAAATCAGTTTAAATACAGGCAAAATCCTTGTACTAACTTTTGTGTGTTAAATGGAAGCATGAAATAGTTGTGAAACTTGTTTAAAATTTAAAAGCGTAGCACTGCAGCTTACAAACAGTGATGTACTCGGAAAGGAGGGGGAAATCAAGCTGATACCAAGAGCTCAAGTAGGAAAAAAAGTTTTGGAAATTATGAAGGCAACATCTGTGTGTACAAAGGTACTTGACACAGTGGATGGAAGGATGGATGGATTGTGTTGAGCCCCTAATAAAATGATTTTTTTAAAAGATACTGATAGTCGGGCTGAGCCCCGGTGGCATAGTGGTTGTACTCGGGACTGCGGCCCACTGGGATGGAGGTTCAATTCCAGCAGTGGGGCTGGGCCTCCTACTCCCACCACAGGAGAGCAGTGATGCCCAAAAAGCAAACAAAAAAAACCCAAACAAATAAAGATACTGATAGTCATTAGCTGTCAAATATGAAGTATTGAACATGTTTTTCCTTTGGTATTGTGCATGTAGAGGTACTAGAAAAGCCCATAAGAACCCCACTTTCACCACCATATGTGACCTAGGTGTTTTTGTTGTTCATTATTTTTGAAAGGTGTTCTGTTTTTATTATGAAAATGAAAAGTAACCATTACTGGAGAATCAGAAAACACACGTCTCAGTCAAATAATAATCAAAATAGGAATGGTGCTATCCTCTACAGCCTTGAGGTGTCTGAACCAAAACCAAACTCACTGCCATCAAGTCAGTTCTGACTCATTGCCACCGTATGACACAGGGTGGAGCTGCCCCTGGAAGTTTTTAAGGCTGTGTCTCTACTGGAGTAGTTAGCCTCATCTTTCTCCCACAGAGCAGCTGGTGGTTTCAAACCACTGGCCTTGTGATGCACAGCCTAATGCACATGCCATGAGGGCGCCTTCCTAGAGGTGTATAGTTGAGATTAAATGAAATGTTCTCTATAAAAGGTTTGACTCATTAGCAGGCTTGGCACACAGTATATAATTAGCTATTATAGTTCTTTAAATTTGATTCGGTTTTTAGTAAAATGGAATTGAGCTTTTCCTTCATGAAATTGTAAGGGAAAGCTTGTTTTGAGTTCTTTTCCATTCTGGAGAGCTCATGAGACGGCAAGGTTGGGAGCCTGTTCAGAAGTTCTCTTGTCAGCTTAAATGAGGGATGTGTCATCAGAGACAAGAAGCCACTGGTGTGGTTGCTCTCAGAGGTTCAAACTCTCGAGCTTCTTCCAGGGAGAACGATGAGGCCGACCACTGCCGTAAAGCTTTCCAGGCTCAGAAGCCCTGGGTACAGTTCTCCTCTGCCCTGTCGTTACAATGGATCGGGGTCTACTAGTTGACTTTGGGTTTGGTTTGGTTTTCGCTGTAGTTTTCTTTAATAGAATCCTTCCATGAACGAAAGGCCTCGGTGAAATAATCTGTCGTAGTGAAAGTACTTAACGTACCAAGGCACTATAGAAGTGGGCAAAGTCGACAGAAGAAATGCTGCCGCACGTTCCTGTTGATCCGGGAGGCTCTCGGGCTGTGGCTTCTTAGCTCCTTACTGTTGCTAAAGCGCAGTCCCTGTTGCTTGTCTCCCAGGTCCACTCCGCCGTGGAAGAAATGGACGGACTGGACGACGTGGAGAACAGCATGCTGTATCACAATCAGGCCGTCATCCTGTATCACCTCCGGCAGTACACGGAGGCCATCTCCGTGGGCGAGAAACTGTACCAGTTCATAGAACCTTTTGGTATGTCATGTGCCAAGCCGTAAGTTCTTGGATATGTTGATCGAGATCATCCGAATAGCTAAGGAGAGGGAAAAGCTTCCATTTCTTAGTGGTTCGAAAATTATTTTAATTTTTCAAATTTTTTTTTGGCATCACTGCCCTCTGGTGGTGGGAGTAAGAGGCCCAGCCTTGCTGCTGGATTTGAACCTCCAACCCAGTGGGCCGCAGTCCCGCGCACAACCACTGCGCCATTGGGGCTCAGCTAGTTTTTCAATTTTTGACTCAGGGTTTTAAGTTCACTTGATAGAAATGCTGGGTCTCGTTGGAGACACTTAGTTATCTGTTTTTATTATCATTATGTTTTCCTCGGCAGCTTTTGAGCACCACTTAGCAGGTCTGATCCTCACCTCCTTGCAGAGTGCACGGAGAAAGGAGCCCTGGATGTCAAGGGCCTAAAGAGGGATGCGTCTCATTTACCGACTAGCTGGAATGGTTGGGGCAATCACAGACTCAGTCACCCAGAACTACGTACAGTAACCTCTCAGGAATTGTAACACAGCTTACTATTTCTAGCCTTGGGGAAGTGTTGGACCAGGACACAAAGAGGAGGAAGAAAAACCACAGAAGGAGGCTGGGCAGGGAAATACTTGTGAGAGGCCTGGGAGTTTTTCGGTCCGTTCCTTTAGCTTTTTAGTTTTTCTCTAAGTTCCAAGGAGAATTTGTTTTTTTAATGGATAGAAGGGAAAGGTTTATATACAAGAGGAATGGAACATTGAGAAAGCATCCCAACCTAGTCCAGTCCAAGTTCATAAGTTTGATATTAGCCCATATGATACCAATCTACAAAGTCTCCTTCTGACTCAGGGAGCACATGCAGTAAAAGCATCTCAGCACTGGCAGGGACTCCCTTTGGCTCCTCATTTCCAGGGTTCAGGGTCCACCAGCAGTATCCATTGGTGGTAGAAGCATCTCAGCGCTGGCAGGGGTCTCTTTCTCTGGCTTCTCTGGCCCCAGAGGTCTGATTGCATTAGAGCTAGCCTGTGTGGCTTCTCCAGCTCCTCCAGGTTCCAGGACTCAGGATCTCTCAGCATGCCATCATCTTGTCTTGTCACTAGACTGACTCCAAGAGACTGACCCAAGGGGAATTTTTTTACCCTATAATCTTAAGTAATAAGCTTGAAGGTTGGTTAGTGCTTTTAGACGGAAACACACGAGTGGGCATGCCTGGTTTGCAGAAGGCCGGGGCTGCTGTGCACATCCAGGGCAGGGGCGGTGGCGGCAGCGCCTCCCATTTGGAGCCTCAGAGAGCAGACCATATGCACCGAGGCCTGGCTCCTCTTTGCTGACCGCTATTTTAGCGGTTGGTCCTGTGGTTCCAGGAGGCATGTTCATGGTGCTTCTTACCTTTCTCTCAGTCCTGATGAGGGCTGGTGGCCGGGCTGACTGGGCAAAGATGCCACCTTCTTTGTTGTAGCTCAAAACTAGAATTTTACTTTTGTTTTTGTTTTTTGGGGGGGCATCACTGCCTCTGGTGGTCGTGTGCGCTACACAGTGCTGCTCCTGAGAGTCGTCGCTGGATTGGAACCGGCAAACCCGCAGGCCGCAGTCCTACACTCAACCACTTACACCACCGGGGCTCAGCCCTAGAATTTTACTTTTAGGATAGTACAGATAAACATTTTCCTATAAAACAGCCAGTGTTGATGGTTTTAAGAGTCCCTGAACAGTTCAGGAAATTCTAATGATATGACTAGATCACGTTATAATCCACCTCTTTTCCTTGGTAGTCACTGTCATTGTTAACTTTCTTACCTGATTTTTCGTGCACCATATTCATCGAGCACCGCCAATGGGCCAGGTGCTGTGCGGAATCTGGGCCTAGTGCTGTGTGCAGAAAAACCCTTTGCCTGCAGTAAGCATACATCCTATTAGGGAAGAGGAAGACCAGGGAAAAAATCCCATTACCTTCCAATACCCTTTTCCACAAACCTTTTGAAGTCCCTTGAATAATGTCAGTGTTGTAAAGTAAAGCTAGAATTAGGCCAGAGGACAAAGATTGCCTGGGACTGGTATCTTTAGTTAAGGTTGCTGGGGAAGACCTCTAAAGAGATAGCTTTTGAAAAAAGGCCTGACTAAAGAGATGAATCAAGCCTTGCGACTCTACAGGGGGAAAAGCATTACAGCCAGAGGGAGTAGAGTATGTAAAGCGAGGGTGCCTTTGCTGTGTGAGAGGCATAGGATGGGGACAGTCAGGGCTGAAGCTGGGGGAGCCCAACACTTAAGAAGCCCCACACTCTAGAAAGGGCTTCCCCCTGGATGGTTGGAAGCCTTGATAAGCATGCTGGTGCCACAGTTGTGAAAACACTTGGTGGCTTACTGAAAGGTTGGTGGTTCAAGCCCACCAGCCACTCCACAGGAGAAATGTGGCAGTGTGTTTCCCTGAAGATGACAGCCTTGGAAACCCTGTGGGACATTTTGAGTCAGCCGCGGCAGAGGGTTTGGTGGGGGGGAGGGATGGTTTTGGTTTTGAAGCTCTTGCACATTGGCTGTGTTCAGTCTTTGAGGGGTTGGTATGGCTGCTGAGCAGGCGCAAGGACGGAAACAAGACTTTCAGATGGTTTCTGAAACTTCTCTGTTCTTGATTATGGCAGCCTTTTAGATTTATTTTTCTTAGATTGTTTTATCGTCACTTGACAAAAGAAAGGAAAATATTTCTATGTCATACCAGATCATTTTTCTTGTTTTCATTAAGTCCTTCTGATATGCTGTAATGCACATCTTAATGCTTTTGTACAGAAATGTCATCTATGTTATTAAATTGTTTCTTCCTTCCATCTCTAATCTAGAAAGGAAGTTGATTTCATAGTCATAGATCTTCTTAGACAGGACCTTAGGAGAATACCTGATTCAGTCTCCACATTTTGCAGGTCAGACAGCTGAAGACTGGAAAGTTAAGCAATATGCAAAAGCCACACATCTAGGAAGTGGCGTTGGAAGACCTGGGACCCTTCCGTGGAAAGCAGTACTCTTTAATAACCCGTGCTAGTGCTTGGTAGATGTTCTGTCAAAGGAGGTTTAGTTGTTTAGTGCTTGGTAGATGTTCTGTCAAAGGAGGTTTGGTTGTGTAGGAGTTTCTGAAATGAGGGCCCTTGAGATGCCTCCTCGTGTTGTTTTATTCACGAGTCTAGGTAATGTGCAGCGATGAAAAGCATGGTTTTAGTCACAATGTGGAGAGGGTGATCTAACTTGTCTGCTTCCCTTCAAATTAATAACTTTTTCTCCTGTTTTTTGTTGTTTGTTCGTTTGTTTTTATTTTGTTTTTTGCCAGAAGAAAAATTTGCCCAAGCTGTCTGTTTCCTACTTGTCGACCTGTATATATTAACTTACCAAGCTGAGAAAGCGCTGCATCTTCTTGCTGTCCTAGAAAAAATGATTTCGCAGGGAAACAATAACAAAAATGGGAAGAATGAGGTAAGTGTCCGCAGGTGATCAGATTGAGTTTCAAAATATGGTTACTATTTATACTTAGGGAAGTTTTATTGGAATACAGATCACCTGCCGTAAAATTTGACATGTTACAGTGTGCAGTTCAGTGGCTTTTACTAGCCACAGAGAGTTGTGGACCCATGACAAAGAGAAGGCAAAAAAACCCTGTCGCCACGAGCAGTCACCTCCCATCCCTCACTGACATCCACTGGTCTATTCTTGTTCTCTGGATTGTCCTTGTCCGGACGTCTTTTATAAAAGAAAACATACACTGTCTGGCCTTTGGTGATCGTCTTCTTTGTTTGGCATAATGTTTTCAAGGTTCATTCCTGTTTTAGCATATAATATTTCGTTATATGGATATATTACTGTGTGTGTGTGTGTGAGCGTGCACGCACATTGCCCCTGATGGGAGTAGGAGACCCAGCCTTGCTTTTGGAGAGCTGCTGCTGGATTTGAACTGCCAGCCTTGTGGGCTGCAGTCCTGCATACAGCCACTACACCACCAGGGCTCAGCCCGGATATACTACTTTTTAATTCATTAGCTGATGAGTACCTGAGTTCTTTTCACTTTTTGCTGTTGTGAACATCTGTGTGCATGTGATTTGATGTCACTTGAATTTCCGGATCATGGGATCATTCTGTATTTCCATGTGAGAAACCAGCAGACCATTTTCTGACACACCGACAGAGCATTTCACATTCACACCAGCCATCTATGACAGTTCCAGTTTCATCACATTCTCATCAGTACTTGTGTCTGCTTTTTTTCTTGCCATCCTGCTGTGGATGGTTACCTCATTGAGGTTGTAATTTGCATTTCCTTAATGACTTAAGGCAGATGTTCATGTATTTAATATTATTTTTACTAACCAAAAGGTTAGAGTTGAGGCAATGAGAGTACATAATCTGCACGAACAGCGCAGCTTTTATTAGAGAACATCCCATCCATCAAGTCCCTCAAGCACAGCGTAGGTAGGTGTGTGATGGGCTTCACCATGTTCTGACAAGAGGCTCAGCACTCCAAGACGACATCCTGGGCCCCTTGGTTTCTTATCTTGTACTCCTTGGTTGTTAATGGGTGACCCCCTTTCCTTAATGTTTCTGCCCCTCCCTGCTCTCTCACAAAGGAGTATTTACAAAAACAGATCGTTAGTACCTTTCGACTTATAGAAATTTGTTCTTGGAGTTTAAAGTCATATGACCATGGACAAGTCAACCTTTCTGAACCTCAGTTTTCTAAAGTAATCGTTTACAACTAATTTGTACAGCTTAAGGAATTTCATAGGATTCTTAAATATCATGTCATAAAACATTTCCTTTTTTATGTTCAATAATTAACATGTGATGATATGCAAGATCAGCAGAACCTCGTTTGCAAAACATGGAACAGCTTCTCTGCTCGTTATTAAGTTGACAGTAATGAAAACAAGCATTTCAAGGATTGGCAGGGCTGTGGGAAGAAACGAATTGAAAAACACCTGTTGATAAGAAGAAAGGAGGGAGGTTAGAGACTGCAGCTTAGAAGTCTGAATCAGACCTTGACCGTGAAAGATGGCAAGATTTTGGCAGGCCAGTAAAGGAGCGCATGTGACAGGTTCACTGACCTGTTTTAGCATAGGAAAGCTCAGAGATGGGCATGTGTGTACTGGGATTATTTTATGGTAATCGGCAATGGTTCATATTTGTGCAGTTGACTGGAGATAGGTCATTTCATGAAGAACTTCGAACTCTGGGGAATTTAGGACTGGATCCTGTTGGCAGTGTTTATGCCAGCCAGCTAACATGTTAAGAAGGAAACAACATCCTCTGTTCTGGGTTTTGCTTCAGTAGGGTCTGTACTTTGAAAACCTGCTCCATCGTTCTGCTCAGGTGTGAGCTCCTCACCTATAGTGATCTGCCACCCACCCCGTACTCCAGAGCCAGATCCTTTGCAAGTGGAACTTGGGATTTTAAAACCTGAAGATTCTCACTGACTTCAGTTCTCATTTAAATTATTTCCTTCTGCCAATTTTTTGTTTCACCGCTCTGCAGACTGGTAATAGCACCAGCAAAGATGGATCTAATCATAAAGCTGAGAGTGGAGCTCTGATAGAAGCTGCAAAATCAAAGATACATCAGGTGGGTGCATTTTAAAGGGGGCTCATACATCCCATAGATGTTCTTGTGAATGAGGAAACCGTGTCACGGATCGGAAAGAGCAACACAGTCGTCCTTGGGTTTAGCCGGGGATTGGGTCCAGGACACCCCCTCCCCTCCACACCGAAACCCTATGTTCAAGTCCCTTATTTTAGAAAATGGTGTGGTGTTTGCCTATAGCCTGTGTACAGCCTCCCATATATTCTGCCTTCACTAGAGTGGACTGTGAAACAGCACCTCGTAGACTGTAAATACTATATAGATGGCGCTTTATGCACTGGCTCTCAGCTTTTAAGGGAGCGCTTTGACCACTTCATTGTTCTTTTGGAACCTTCCCCCAAGCTCTGTTAGCTTGGGACTCTTGTAGTTTAGCAGCACCTTTTTTTTTGGTGGGGCATCACTGCCCTCTGGTGGTGGGAGTAGGAGGCCCAGCCTTTGCTCCTGTGGAGCTGGAATCGAACCTCCATCCCAGTGGGCCGCAGTCCCACGCACAACCACTACGCCACCAGGGCTCAGCCCTAGCAGCACTTTTATATTTGGCTGGAGATGATGGTAAAATATTGTCCTATAAAAAATTGTGAGGAGTAGCCTCAATTAATCTTAAAATTGTTTGTGTAATTTAAAAATTCATTGTTATTTTAGCCATTGACCAGCAAGACTTAGTAGAATTTTTGCTTAGAATGTAAGTTTAGGTTTTAATCTAACATACATTTTAGAATGTATTCAAAGAGCACAGTTAAAATAAGATATGTAGGATCGCTTTAAACTTGCATTTGTAACTGTTAAAACTATGTTGCAAACAGTTTGGATTTCATTTCCCCAACTGTGTAGTAAATACTTGAGCATTGTAAATTTATTGTAGTTCTTATATAGTAGCATTTTCCTTTGACAGTATAAAGTGAGAGCTTACATCCAAATGAAGTCGCTAAAGGCATGCAAACGAGAAATCAAGTCAGTCATGAACACAGCTGGAAATGTAAGTTTCTTTTGGACTTTTATCTAATTTCATAGTCTGTGACTTTTATACCTTAAAACTTTCATTAAGGGGATAAACAACAGAAAAGTCGTGAAGGGAAACAGTGTTCCGTGTAAGACATGAAAAAAGTAGTATATAAATTATCAAGGGTTCATGAGAGAAGGAGGATTAGAGAAAGATGGGGGG